>VHZZ01002418.1:82085-92880 GCA_009801015.1 Silene noctiflora
AAAGATTAAAGTGACAAAACGGATTTGTAAAAATAATAATAAAAAAATCAATAAATTTTAAGTAAAAATGATAAAAGATAAGGAAATATCTAAAATTCATACTAATCATAACATGGATTCTTTCTCTCCACAATACCCTCTCCTTCGCCATACTTTCATTTTTAAAACACTCATATCATTTTCCATCACTCTTATCCATGTTTGTTGCGGGTTTCCCCTTCCCCTAACTATTTTATCCATTCCTCAACTCTCAATTCTCCTCTCGGCGCCTCCGGTACTCTCCTCCGTACATTACCAAACCACCTTAAACAGTTTTCTCTCATATTATTTTCAATTGACGCAACACCTACTTTCTCCCGGACAACCTCGTTCCTCAGCCTATCCTTTCTTGTGTGGCCACACACCTGCGAAGCATACGCATCTCAGCTGCCCTCATATTTTGTATGTGTCCATGCTTTACTGCCTAACACTCAGTACCATATAGGAGTGCAGGCCTAATTGTCGTGCGATAAAATTTACTCTTTAACCTATATGGTACACCCGAATCATATATAAATCCCGTGGCACTTTTCCACTTCACCTGAATCATAGATTAGTACGAGAATGTAATATATCTTTTAATAAGAGATCTTCTTCATCATTAACTATAAAGTATTCAAGGGCCCTAGTATGTGGGTGAAGACTTTAACTGTGTCTTATTGGACAATGAGAGGTTGGGGGGAAAGGTGTCGATTGCTGAATATGAGCCTTTTCAAGATTGCCTGGATAAATGTCTTTCTTTACCTGAAATAATAAACAAACACCTGAATATAGGGTCTATAACAGACTAGATATGTGTTTAGGGGTAATTAAGAGTGGCTTACCATGTTCCCAAAGTATTATGCTAATTTTTTTTGCTTGAAGGTCACTTTGATCATACTCCCTGCCTAATTAGTAAAGATACAAGAGGACGCAATAAGATCAGATCTTTCAAATATTTCAACATGTGGACCTATGATCGAAGCTTCCATGATTGTGTTCAGGTAATTTGGCCTAAAACCATTATAGGGACTAAAATGTATAAAGTTGTGAGGAAATTGAAGCTACTAAAACCTAAACTTAAGAGTATCAATAAGGATAATTTTTCTGATGTTTGGCCTAAAACCATTATAGGGACTAAAATAAGGCATGCGTTGCACAAACCTAGTTGTTTCATATTCAATAAAAGCTAGTTATGGATCTAGGGAATGGGGAACTTGTAAGATAGGAATATGACTTACTGCAAGCTTCAAAAGTTCTTTAACAAGCTCAATGAACTATCTGAAACAGAAAGCCAAAGCACACTGGATATCTCATGGGGACTGCAATTCTGCTTACTTTCATGATGTTATTAAGGCAAGGAGAAGTAAGAATTTCATTTATCAAATAAAAGATCACAATGAACAAATACATGATGATGATAATGGGGTTCAAAATGCTTTTTTAATTTGGAATACTATGAAATGTTGTTGGGAACCAAGAATAAGACTATTTAGGTGAACCATGACATAATCAATCTGGGCTCTACATGTACTGAACATCATAACACTATTCTTATGCAGCCCGTCATTAAGGATGAGATTAAAGATATTATGTTTCACATCCTTAATGACAAAGAGGCGTTGATGGTTTTTCAAGTCAGTTTTTTTAAAGATACTTGGAATACAGTAGAAGGAGATATCACTGATGCTATTCTGGATTTGTTTTTTAATTAAGGCTCCCTATTGGAGCAATTAAATGCTATTACTCTTACTTTAATCCCCAAAGTAGACAGACCCACCTCCGTGTTGCAATTAGGCCTATTGCTTGTTGTAATGTCATTTATATTGTATATCAAAGGTTCTTTGCAACAGGCTGTCAACTATCCTACCTGAGATTATATCCCCTAATTAGGATGGTTTCATACAAGGCAGAAGCATTATGGAGAACATCCGCATATGTCAGGATATCATTAGACTTTATGGGAGGGAATGAGTCTCACCTGGGTGTCTTTTTAAAATTGATCTACAAAAAGCATATGACACTATAGAATGAGACTTCTTGGATCAAATGCTTATTGCTTTAAAATTCCCAAAGAAGTTCATATTATGGATAATTCAGTGTGTCACTACTGCTAGTTATTCCACCAACCTGAATGGTAACATGTTTGGTTTTTTTAAGGGACAAAGAGGACTGAGGCAAGGGACCCATTATCCCCTCTCCTATTTACAATTTGCATGAAATATTTATCAAGACTGTTAGTCCACACCACTCAATAGAATGACTTCCATTACCATCCCCTCTACAAACCACTGAAGCTCACACATGATGTTTGCAGATGACCTTCGACAGTTTTTGCAAGGGAGATACTCAATCTATTATGACATTATTAAGGACTTTCTCTACTTTTTATGTTGTTTCAGGTATCAAGATGAGCAAGGGAAAATATAATGCCTATTTTAATGAGGTCATACATGGGTTGAAAGCTAACATTATTCAGATTTCATGGTTTGTTAAAAGGGCAACTCCCATTTAAGTACTTGGGAGTGCTTATTAAAACAACTAGACTCAACTCTAAGGCTGCAAACCCTTAAATGAAAAAATTGTGGCCAAGATTAGAGGCCTAGGGACCAGGAAATTATCATATGCAGGGAGACTGATGCTTGTCAAACCAGTGTTAAAAACTTTTCATAATTACTGGGCATCTATGTTAATTCCGCCGAAAGGAGTTATCCTAAAAATTAAAACTATTTGCAGGAACTTCTGTAACACCCTCATTTATTTAAGAGCCTTTAGCAAGACATTCTCAAATAAATAGAACTGTTACCATCTCGGATATCTCCGAGGTAGTGAATATCAAAGATAACAAACCAAAGTACTTTAAATAAACTTAACTAAATAAACTTCCTAACAACCGTTCAAAGTATAACTGAACTAAAGAAATAAATACAAACTTCGCAGCGGAAAATAAATAAATAAAGTCACAACTAAATAAAAGCGACTATCGGAGACTACGTGATCTAAGACTCTAAGTAGACTCCTCGATCTGCTCCTCACGTCCCAACAACCCATAACCTGCTAATTGATCTGTTCCCCAATTAATCGGAAATATCAATTGGTTCACCACAGGATGCCATCAATTAAAGCAGACATCAATTCTATTTTGACATAGACAGGAAAGCACACAAGTCAACCAATGGTTGAGTAGGATAAATAAACAACAATAATATGATGCAGTATGATATGCAATGCATGTGCGCAATCCTCCGAAACACCCGTTCATCCCGGCAATCCCTAGCCTGGGGAAAACCTCCCAACCGAAGTTGAGGAAAACCATCCCAACCGAAGTTGAGGAAAACCTCCCTGAAAAGGTCTTGCAGAACCAGTCTTAAGGAAAACTCGTAACATAGTAACCAATGCAGTATGTCATGAATGTAATGCAAACAATACAAACAATAATGCAACATAATCATCATCCATGATATAGATCATTAACAACCATCCATTCACATAAAAATAGTAATAACGATAGTGGAGTAGTTATCCTACCTCGTAAGCAAATACTCCGCATAATAAGACAATTTAAAGAAATCAAAAGCGTTCCTCGACAAAACCATCACCTATCAAAATAATTATTCTAATCACTAATTGTCCTAATCAAATATTAAATAAATAAAATAAATTACAGAATACGAATTACGAAACTAATTATAAAACCGACTCAAAGACAAACACAAACACACGCCAACCACCCTCCTTTCACTCGACTCCTAAGTTCACCATGTTCAGCCACCAAGGCAACACTTACCACCAGTCTGAGCAACTTACTTCCACCATCATCCTCGACGAACTCACCAGCACCAACAACCACTAGACACGACCCTAACACTAGCCCTACACCTATGACTCACGCACACCCCTCACAATACACAACCATCGTAGCACCACCGTGGTCACCCACGACCGACGGTGACATCACCCCTGGAACCGCTTCTCGCCGATGACTCCCAACCATCCTAACGCCATTACCTCTAACCCACGACAACACCGCCAACAACCATAACTTCCCACACGGTTTTTCGGCCACCACCGCACTAAACACTACCAACAACTACCCTACTACCACCGTCTGCAACGCCTCACCACTAGCAACCTAACCATACCGCCACCTGGACCAAACACCCAACACACATGACGTATTTCGTGTCTTAAACACGCGACAAATACTAACCAAACACCACGCCTACGGTCAACGGTGAGGTCAACGACGGTCAACGGCAGTCCTAGGCTAGGTCACGGTGTAGTCAAGGGCATTCAAGGGTGGTCAACGATACGATTACAAAACGATTTAATAAACGATTAAACAAATTATAAGACAGATTGGTAAAATACCTTTTTAGTTTTTAAGACGGAATTGAATTCGCAAACAGATCTGAAATCTCCTTTAAATACTCCCTTACTAGGTTTATGTAATTTTTGTGAAAGCAAWAGTGAATCATGAAAGGCTAAAAACTTGTATTTATAGTCATAAAAGTAAGGAAGTATGGAAAGATACAAATACTAATAAATATTATTATTTTATTGTAAGGAATACTACCAATATTAGAAAACCGCTTCCCTTATACTACTACTCCACACGCCTAAAATGACCTCCAAGCCAAATCGATTTAAAATATTTTCCGTCTTGCAATCTTATAATAAAATATGAAATATATATAATTAAATAAAATATAAAGACGTTAAATAAATATCAAATTTTTCCGTCAAATAATCATAAATACTTATAATTAAATATATTTTCCCATTTTAATATCGTTGACTACATTTGACCAAGGTCTAAGCAAAAGAAAGGATCTAGGCAAACAAACTAGGGTACTTCTCCTTCATAACCGTCTCCGCTTCCCAAGTAGCTTCCTCCACATTATGATTAGTCAACAAAACCTTCACCAAAACAATCTCCCCATTTCTAGTCCTCCTCACCTTCCTGTCCAAAATCTCCTTAGGTACTTCCTCATAAGACAACTGTTCGTCTATCTCAATATTCTCAGCCTCCAAGACATGAGTAGGATCACTTACGTACTTCCTCAACTGCGAAACATGGAATACATTATGTACCTTGTCCAAAGCTGGAGGTAATGCCAACCTATATGCTATCACTCCAACCCTGTCTAAATTCTTATAAACATCAATATACTTCTGGCTCAACTTGTCTCTCTACCCAAATCTCATAACTCCTTTCATAGGTGACACTTTCAGCAATACCTTATCACCAACTGCGAATTCTATCTCACTACGCCATAAATCCACAAAACTCTTTTATCTATCCTGTGCAGTTTTTATCTTTTGACGAATAACCTGATCCTGTTCCACCATCTCCTGAATCATCTCAGGTCCCAAAACCACAACATCTGATCAATCATCCCAACACACTGGACCCCTGCACTTCCTACCATACAAAGCTTCGAAAGGTGTCATTCCAATGTTAGAATGACAACTATTATTATAAGAAAACTCAATCAAATCCAACTTTTCTTCCCATGAACCTCCAAATTCCATTACACAGGCTCTCAACATGTCCTCCAATGTTTTAATAGTCCTCTCTGTCATGTCCTCCAATGTTTGAATAGTCCTCTCTGTCTGACCATCCGTAACTAGATGATATGTTGTACTTATTTTCAACTGAGTCCTCATCAAAGCTCGTAACTCTTGCCAGAACTTAGATATAAACCTCGAATTGCGGTCATAAACTATATCCTTGGGTACCCTATGCATCTTTACCACATTCTTTACATACGACTTAGCTAACTCAGCCTTACTCCAAGTGTCCTTCATAGGAATACAGTGAGCTGACTTGGTCAAACGGTCTATTATTACCCGGATCATACTATTCCCTTTCTGTGTCTTAGGCAATCCCACAATGAAATCCATGGAGATGCTCTCCCACTTCCACTCAGGTACACTTAAAGACTAAACTTTCCCTTGAGGTCGCTTATGTTCACCTTTCACTCTCTGACACACCAAGCATTTAGCAACAAACTTTACTGTCTCCTTCTTCATATTGGGTCAACAGAAGGTCTTCTTCAAATCCATATACAGCTTGTCTCCCCCGAGATGAACAAAATATGGGGTAGAATAAGCTTAAGTCAAGATCTTCCTCTTCAAATCCTCATTATCTGGCACGCACCATCTACCACCGAATCTTAGACTTCCATCCGACGCCACAGAAAATTTCGAGCCATCCGTGGAACCCATAGCCGAACGCCACTGTGCTATGCGCGGATCTCCTTCCTGCTTCTCCCTGACGTACAACTCCAGTTCTATGGTCAGATCTCCAATCGACTCTCCTTTTCTAATCATACAAATGCTCATTCTCTCCACTTCATCATATAACTTTACTCTGGACATTACAGTACACAAAGCATGTACAGACTTCCAACTTAGTGCATATGTTACCACGTTCGCCTTTCCTTCATGATACACTATCTCCATATCATAATCTTCGATTAACTTCATCCATCTCCTTTGTCTCTTATTTAACTCCCTTTGAGTGTAAATATACTTAAGACTCTTATGATCCGAAAATACCTTAAAAGTAGCTCCATAAAGGTAATGCTTCCATAGCTTTAAGGCAAAAACAACTGCTCCCAACTCCAAATCACGGGTAGGGTAATTCTCCTCGTAAGGTTTCAACTGCCTCGAAGCATAAGCCATCACCTTACCATTCTGCATGAGCACATATCCCAATCCATTCTTAGACGCATCCGTATAAACCTCAAAATTCTCACTTGCTTCAGGTAAAGCCAGGATAGGAGTTGTGGTCAAGCGCTCCTTTAAAGTTAGAAATGTCATCTCACAACCCTCATTCCATTTGAACATGTTCTCCTTCCTCATCAAAGTAGTTAAAGGTTTAGCTATCTTTGAGAAATCCTTCACAAACCTCCTGTAATAATCAGCTAACCCCATAAAACTTTTAATGTCGCCTACATTCTTAAGTCGCTCCTAATTCGAAATGGCCTCAATCTTTGATGGATCTACAGATACTCCCTCCTTAGACACCACAAGCCCTAGAAACGCTACCTTTTCAACCAAAACTCACACTTGCTCAATTTTGCATACAGATTGTTTTCCCTTAACGTCTGCAGCTCAATCCTTAAATGTTTCTCATGCTCATCTTTATCTTTAGAATACACAAGGGTGTCATCGATAAAGACAACTGTAAACTGATCCAAATAGGGACTAAACACGCGGTTCATTAAGTCCATGAAGACTGTCGGTGCATTAGTCAACCCAAATGGCATAACGACAAACTCATAGTGTCCGTATCGAGACCTAAATGCGGTCTTAGGGATATCTTCGTCCTTAACCCTCAATTGATGGTATCCAGATCTCAAGTCAATCTTAGAAAATACTCGTGCCCCACTCAGTTGGTCAAACAAGTCGTCAATTCTAGTCAAAGGGTATCTATTCTTTATCGTCACATTATTCAACTCCCTGTAATCTATACACAGCCTCATAGTCTCATCCTTCTTCTTAACAAATAACACAGGTGCTCCCCATGGAGACACGCTAGGTCTAATATACCCCTTATCCAACAGTTCCTCCAACTGTTTCTTTAACTCTTCCAACTCCTTAGGTCATATTCTGTAAGGTGCCTTAGAAATAGGGCCCACTCCAGGTTTCATATCAATGCCAAAATTTATATTCCTCTTAGGTGGTAAACCTGGAATCTTATTTGGAAACGTGTACTTAAGCTCCTTTACCACAGGTATACACGACGCCGATCCTTACTCCTCACTAGTATCCTGCACATGCACCAAAAACAATTGTCCTCCCTTCCTCAAACAAAACTTATGGTAACCGTCGATATAAGCTTCACCTTAGGCTTAACGACAAACCCCTTATACGACACTCTTACTCCCTTGGGTCCCTTTAAGGTAACCTTCTTTTGGTGACAATAAATAAAGGTTCTATACTTACTCAACCAGTCCATACCCAAGATCACCTTAAAGCCCCCTAATGGAAATTATATTAGGTCAGTAAGAAAGACAACCTCCCCAATCTTAATGGTCACGTCCTTATACACGCGATTACATACTATCAACTCCCTAGAAGGTATATCCACCACAACATTAATAGCATCATAATGGGCTAAATCTAACATCCTAGCATGCTCACTAGATATGAAAAAATTGATTGCACCATAATCAAATAAAGGCAGGCTTAGAGTTTATGAGAAATGTACCAGTGACAACATGACAATCACCCTCAGCTGCTTCCTTTCTCATCATAAACAGTTTGCCACTGCTCTTAGGTCCTCCTTAGACTGTAGGTGCTGATGCAGCTGCACTCTTAGCTCCACTTTGCTGAGTAGCATCGAAATTATGTCTCTGATAAGTTCCACCTCCATTCCCTTGATTGGTAAAGTTGTAACAGTTCTGATTGTTATTAAAGTTGAAATTGCGTTGATTGCTCCCATAGCTTGGCACAGGTGTACGGAAACCCCCATACTAGGCCTCCATAACTATGACCTCCACCCTGGCCATCCATCCATACTCTTCACATCGTCATCCTATGGCCCAACTTTCCATACCTATAACACGTCACTCCACTCTGCGAGCCTGAACCAAAACCAGGTCCAGAACGGCCGCCACCTCCACCACGATTGTAAGGGGTTGGCACCACCTCGTGATGTGAATCCCCTATACGGGGATTATTATTATGCTTCTTATTTCCTCCCATTCCATCATTGTTACCTTCATTCTTTCTTTTTTCTCCCTTCTTCTTCTTCTCCTCCTTTAACATCTCAACTATTCTTTCAGCATGACCTTCCCTTTGGTACACCTCCTCCACTATAGTTGGTGCGCCTGCGGCAAGTCTCTTCTTTATGGTTGTAGACAACCCCTTCTCAAATCTTACCGCAAGGACTTCATTCCCATAGTCGAAGTCGGCCACATACTCCCTTAGCTCCATAAAATTATTGTGGTATTCCTCCACCGTTATCTCCTCAGTAATCTTAAATGCGTCAAACTGAGACCTTATCGTACTCTTTATATGCTCAGAGACAAACACCACGGTCAACAGCTTCTTAAACTTTTCCCAAGGTATATAAGGCTCATCACTTAGCATAAAATCTTCCTTTACGTCCTCCTTCTCTCTACTCCACCAATGGATGGCCTTTCCTCTCAAAAGAAGGCAGACTGGTCAACTCTCATCTCCTTAGGGCAAGCTATAAGGTCAAAGATGTTGTCAAATTCCCTACACCATTCTCCTAACAACGATGGTTCGCCAGTCCCCGAGTTCCATCAAACTTAGTTGGGTTATACTTGGCAATCGCGACTCCTATCTTAGATGGGTTCACTTCCTTCATCCTACTCTTCAAGGCTTCAGTCAAGGCCTTGTTCATTTCCAGCAATCTTTCGATCTCTTCCGCAGACATGACGGGTGGGGTTGATTTCTTTGGTGGCATATTGTCTACCAACAAGAATGAAATGGAGAAAAATAAGTTTTTTGCTTAGGATTTGTGGTCAAATGGTTTTAAAAGACGAAACCTGCAACAAAATAACGTGTGGTTGGCTGGACTGGACCTTGCCCAGCCAACCACGATCACCACCCACTCACGGCCCTACACTCCACGGCCTAACACCGCGAGCCACCCTCCACACATCAAATATAAAATCACCCTATAACTTATCATATTAGCTAGCCTGGTTTAGGGGTCACATAACCGCATATCACCAGACATAATAATTTAAGCATCATATGCATAACATTCAATCAAATAAACATCAAATCCGTCCATAAGACGATCCATGCCAATAAATACAGAGCTCGTGTAGTAGTATTAATGCAAGTCACAAAATTTGCACACGTATGCTATCCATGTAAAACACATAAGACGTACCTCAATCCGCATCCTACAATCAAGGTTAGATATAATATAATTCGACCCATACTTAAACAATTTCCCCTATTTCAACTATCCCCTCTAGCCATCCTCTCAAGGTAACCAGTTCAGAACAAAAAGGGTCATGGTATGAATTATGCGCACTTTCCTAACCGTACTTAGAGGGGCTCATAACAGTTTCTACCCGGGTTCATTTATTTAGACACACCTAAGTTCAATATTATTATTTGGATAGGCCAGAAAATCATTCGCTCATTCGCTCATTCGCTCTGATACCACTTTCTAACACCCCCATTTATTTAAGAGCTTTTAACAAGATATTCTCAAATAAATAAAACGGTTACCATCTCGGATATCTCCGAGGTAGTGAATAACAAAGATAACAAACCAAAGTACTTTAAATAAACTTAACTAAATAAGATTCCTTAGAACCGGTCAACGTATAACTGAACTAAAGAAATAAATACAAACTTCGCAGCGGAAAATAAATAAATAAAGTTATAACATAAATAAAAGCGACTGTATGAGACTAAGTGATCTAAGACTCTAAGTAGACTCCTCGATCTTCTCCTCGCGTCCCAGCAACCCACAACCCATAACCTGATATTACAACCGGTCAACGTATAACTGAACTAAAGAAATAAATACAAACATCGCAGCGGAAAATAAATAAATAAAGTTATAACATAAATAAAAGCGACTGTATGAGACTAAGTGATCTAAGACTCTAAGTAGACTCCTCGATTTTCTCCTCGCGTCCCAGCAACCCACAACTAGACCTGACAAAACAGGTCAACGTGTCGGGTTCGGGTCAGGTCAATTCGGGTCGGGTCAGTTCGGGTTTGTCACATTATCGGGTTAGTTCGGGTCGGGTCGGGTCCTTTCGGATTTCCG
>VHZZ01002423.1:62529-73744 GCA_009801015.1 Silene noctiflora
AAACACTTTTTGGAAATTCACGTGAATTGGAAATTCATGTGAACTTGAAGTTCCCGGGAACTTTAATTCCCCTATGTGAACCAAACAAGCCCTAAGATTGAAAAAGGTTTCGGGTACACTGAATATAACCGATCGAATATGGATTCAAATATTTTCGATTGATTATTCGGGTTTGGATTTGTGTGGCAGGCTGTAGCGAAGAGGATGAAAATAAGGCCTTATCAACAGAAAATACATATGACAGGTAGAGAAGGAGCCACACAAGCGTTAGTAACATCCACTTCAGCTAAAGGAAGGCCCTCTCTCGCTTTTGTTTTGTGTGTCCCCGCTATTATTTCCCTCTCTCTTTTTTATCACCTCATATCCGTTTCTTTAAATTTCTGCTCGTATGTTATTTCCTGCTCCTTGTTTCTCCTCCTATCCAAAGGTACGATTTTCTAATTATCTGCTCCCTTCTTTAAATTTCTACTCGTATGTTATTTCAGTGTTTTAGTTTCTCATCAAATTCAGCATTTCAGTTTCTGGGTTCTCCCTTTTATGCTGCTATAAAGTTTAAACTGTTAAATTCCTAATATTATAGATAAAATTTGAAACTGCTTATATGGTGATGTCCTTATGATTACAGTTTCTGAGTAGCTTAACTGAATTGGGATTCTTGCTGATACAAATTGTCATTTGTTGGTTAAATTTTGTCTGCTGATGATAGTGAACTTTGTGGTTTAATAGCAGTAATGGCTACAATGGCTTCCCTGGTGAGTCTGGGAAGCTCAGGAGCAGCAAATTGTTCTGGCTGTTTCGAGGTATCCTTTTCATTAGTTAAAAGGGTTTCCTATCCCAGAAAGGCCAATTTTCGACATTTTGGAGGGGGGTTGAGATGGCGTTATGTATCCGTCTGTAGACTTTCTGTCACAACTGATTACATTTCGGAGCAAGGGGGTGCGGTTTCTCTTGATAATGCTTATAACGGGAGTAAAGGTGGGGATGGCGATATCGTCCTCAAGCCTTCTCCTAAACCCACTTTAAAGTCCGGGTCTGATGGGGACCGTAAGTTTGGTGGGAATTCGGTTGCTTGGGATGCAGGCTCAGTAGATAATGTTGAAGATAGGAAGAAGGTTATTGAATCTTTGGATGACGTACTTGAGAAGGCTGAGAAACTAGAAACTTCAAGTTCACAAAGTAATGGTAGAACAGATGGCGCTTCTGTAAATAGACCTGCTCCTAGACCTAGTCCAAGTAGTTTTTCAGCAAATGGTAGAGCTGTAAATACCTCACCCAAAGGGAAGCCTAACACTGGGAAGAGTGTTTGGCGGAAGGGAAACCCCGTTTCAATCGTACGAAAGGTTGTTCAAGAGTCCCCTAAAATTGATACCAAAGAGAGACTGGAAACCACTTCAAAGGGTGAAGGGAAATTGGATAGCCAGACAAATGCCCCTTTGAGACCTCTCTTGATGTCTCAAAAACCAGAGGTAAGGTTACAGGCACGGCCTTCTGTGGCTCCTCCTCCAGTTCCAAGAAAGCCTGTTTTAAAGGATGTGGGAATGGCTTCACCTTCTGGTGAGAAGGATCAAGGCCCTAAAAAAGAGAGGAAGCCGATACTGATTGACAAATTTGCCTCAAAAAAGTCGGTTGATCCCGTTATTGCTCAAGCAGTGATAGCCCCACCGAAACCCTCAAAAATTTCCTCTGGAAAATTTAAAGAAGACTACAGGAAGAAGGGTGGTCCAGCTGGTGGAGCAAAGAGGCGCATGGTTAATACTAAGATTCGTGATGGAAAAACATCAGGACTTGGGCTGTCCATTTCCGATGCTGCTCAGAAAGGGAGGAAATGGAGTAAGGCAAGCCGTAAGGCTGCCAGACGCCAAGCAGCCAGAGATGCGGCTCCTGTAAAAGTAGAAATTTTAGAGGTAGGAGAGCAGGGTATGTCGACTGAGGAATTAGCATACAACCTGGCCATCAGTGAAGGTGAAATTCTTGGTTACCTATACTCTAAGGGGATTAAACCTGATGGAGTTCAAACTCTTGATAATGCGATGGTTAAGATGATTTGTGAAAGGTACGATGTCGAAGTTTTGGATGTGGTCTCTGTTGAAATGGAAAAAATGGCCACAAAGAAGGAAATTCTTGATGATGAGGATCTGGATAATCTTGAAGATAGACCTCCTGTACTCACAATTATGGGCCATGTTGATCATGGAAAGGTGAGTAGGTCTACTTTCTGCCATTTCTTGATAAATTGGTCTCACATTGATGTCAGCAGTTATCTAACGTTACTGGTTTATGTTTGCAGACAACTCTTCTGGATCATATACGGAAAACTAAGGTAATTATTTAACTTAAAAGTCCTAAATGTCTTAATTGTTCTTTCCTTGTGCTGTGTTTCAGGTCCCTTTTCCCCTTTTATTTGGTGTTTTAGTAGTTATGGTTTTCCGAATTAGATGATCTGTCCTTAACATTATGAATGCAAAATCAAGTGAACTTTGGGGGTTGCTTAAGAAAATTTTACTTGTTGCCACCCTTTAGATCATTAAAATTGATGCAAATTTGGAAAGTCGACTAATCCTAACGTTGATACTTGTAAGAAACTAATCTAAGAAGCATTGTTTCTTTATTCCTTACATATTAGTTATTGGTATCTTTTATCGATTTGCTTGTGTTTTTAGTTTACATGTAAATTTTATGTACATTGGTGGATTGTCTAATAGGCTCATTCTTGAAAATTTCAATATTCATTTTTTATATCTAAATTTATAAATCTCTTTGTTCTGGTCATTCTTTTTATTGTGTAGGTTGCTGCGTCCGAAGCAGGAGGGATTACACAAGGGATTGGAGCTTATAGAGTCGATGTACCAGCTGACGGCAAGTTGCTTCCTTGTGTCTTTCTTGACACTCCCGGTCATGAGGTAATTTTCGACATCAAATAATACTTCCATAAGATGTTTGTGCATTGTATGGGTCTCTCCTTAACCTTAGTTTTCTTTTTCGACAATGATTCCTTCCAGGAGCATGCCACTGCTCACTTGATGTGTCCTAGGCTTATCTGCTATTCTTTTACATGTTTTCTTGTTTAAATACATGCTATAAATTTCTTTGAAATTTGTATTACAGGCTTTTGGGGCAATGCGCGCTCGTGGAGCTAGGGTAACGGATATTGCAATAATTGTTGTAGCTGCTGATGATGGCATACGTCCCCAAACCAATGAGGCAATAGCACATGCCAAAGCAGCCGGTGTACCTATTGTGATTGCAATTAATAAGGTATTTCTTACTGTTGTCAGACTTGCAGTTTGTTGGAGCTGTTGTCATAGTTAGCTGCAGATGCATAAAATATATAATATGAGGCTTCAAACATTGGTTGTCGGACTCGGTAGTTTGAACGCATGTTTTCCGGACCTGGCTACAAGCATTTAATTTGGAACGCGTCCAGATGTGGGACTCAGCTATTGTTTGGATTAATGGTTTATCCCCAAGTGTCTAGTCTTTATACCTATGTCCAATTGTCAGAAGTATGGCTCGAATACTTGAGGAAATGAAGAATTCAGCCAACATAAAATTGCACACTGTTTGTTTATATAAAAGTGCAGTCTGCTATTAAGGTTACCTATTTTTTATTTTTGTTTCTTTTGGTTGTTTTTTGTACTCGGAATTTTAAAAACTTGGTATGCTTTTTTATTGAATATTCACGTTTTTTTGTCTTTGGTTGTTTAAGATTGACAAGGATGGCGCAAATCCAGATCGTGTGATGCAAGAGCTTTCATCTATTGGTCTGATGCCTGAAGATTGGGGAGGTGAAATCCCAATGATTAAGGTATTTTGTTTGTAATGAATTCGTCAGATGTAATTTTTTTTATTCTGGTGTGTTTTCCTATTTTAGTTTTGGTTCCAAAATCTGTAGGCGATACTCAGTTGTGTCTTATTGTTTCAGATCAGTGCTCTTAAAGGTGACAATGTAGATGAGTTACTGGAGACAGTTATGCTTGTTGCGGAGGTAAGGAAGCCATTTGTAGCATTTGTTATGGGTGCATATTATTTATTTGTGTGATTTTATTGGCAGTTGGTAAGCATTACCTGATACTGGAGGCTAAACATATTGTCGATGAGATGAGTCGCAGATAGTCCATCTGCATAATTCTTAAGTTAGTGGTTATATGTAGTCCATGGTTCAAAATCTCAGAGTATCGTATCGCCGGAGATGTATTGGTATCGGAGGCTGCCGATGCGAGATATCCCGAGATGTGTCATGTTAATTAAAAATAGGAAATATCGGCTGAGTCTGAGACGACGATTTATAACGTGTATTGGCCAACTCGGCCCAATACGGCCCGCAATGAAACCGAGTTGAAAGAGTTATAACTTGTAGTGGCCAAATTTTGTAATGAAAAGCTCTTAAAAATTGTATAGCATTGGTCAAATAAAGTATTCTTAATGAAATATCTTATCTTTATATGAAATAGCCAATAGATGATAAAATATCTACAAAAGCTTGTAAAATAAATATCATCGTGATAACTGCGACGGCCGAGTTGAGGAAAATTCTGCGACACCGTTACCACAACCGTGATCACGACCGATTCCGCGATTTTAAACCATGGTGTAGTCAATAGAAAAAGTTGTAAAGGAGAACTATTTTTCTGTGCTTTTAGAAAAAGTAACTTTTGTGTTACCTTTGTTTAACTTCTTTTTTCTTTTTCTTTTTTTCGTAGTTGCAAGAGTTGAAGGCAAATCCTCACAGGGAGGCAAAAGGCATTGTCATTGAGGCCGGTCTTCATAAATCAAAAGGACCTATAGCTACATTCATTGTGCAGAATGGCACCCTTAAGCAGGGGGACATAGTAGTATGTGGGGAAACATTTGGAAAGGTTGGTGGTGTTTGCTATTCATATGCTTTTGAAGTTTGTCTTGTGAACTGAAATTTAGCTGGAAACTGATATTTTCTTTCCTACATAACAGGTGCGTGCTTTGTTTGATCATGGAGGGAACCGTGTTGATAAAGCAGGCCCATCTATTCCTGTGCAGGTTAAATTTCTGCCTTGGTCTTTATTCAACTGTCATGTTTCTTAGAAAGTGCCGGACTGCTGAAATTTAGATGTGCCTTACAATACGAGGGGGAATCAAATCAATATATGTCCTTCATTTTATTAAATTAGCCCGATAGGCCCACTTTTTGTGAGGGGAAAAGTGGGCCAATAGGGCTAACTCAATAGAATAGAGGGAGTAGCATCAATGATGCCTATGCAAATGAAGATAGTGACTGAGATGCTTTTCTTACTCTTCCTAAGTGTATTCCTGGTCAAGACAACCTTGCAAGTCTTCAATGTTTTATAGTTCAAGCTTGAGATTCAACAGATTTCACTTGAACTAGGTCAGAGGTTTCCAAATGATTTAGTATATTTGATTTATTTTTAGGGGAGCAGCTAACTGGGTAAGTATGTATTAACTCACAAGTAACTAGACCTATATGCCTTATTAAGTGTGCTATAATTCAGTAGTCTTTTTACACTCATGGATTCACAGGTTATTGGATTAAATAATGTCCCCTTTGCTGGTGATGAGTTTGAGGTTGTAAGCTCCCTTGACATTGCTCGCGAAAGAGCTGAAAAGCGCGCAGAGTCTCTAAGAGACGAGCTTATAGCTGCTAAGGCTGGAGATGGAAAAGTCACTTTGTCAGCATTAGCGTCTGCTGTTTCGTCTGGGAAGGTTGCTGGATTGGATTTACATCAGCTAAATATTATTTTGAAGGTTGATCTTCAGGTATGGGCTTTTTTCAATTGTAGAAATTGTGGACATCATCTGAGTGATGATTTCATCTAAGTAGCTGGTCGAAGTCTTAACATTTATTTGAGAATTGGTAGATCTATGATGTTTTAAATTTGTTTAAATTTTTTCTTTCAATTCTCTTACTTCATTTTCATTCTCAAGGTATATAAAACAAAAATCATATCAAAATTCAGGGTTATTCTAAAATTTGAACTAATCGTAGATGTTAATGAAATCTTGAATTTTTAATATTAGCTTATATATCAACTGAAGACTAAAGGGTTTTTAAGATTATTATTTCAGATATTAATTGTATTCTAAATTGGGTGTGGCACTTACGGATAAAGGTAATGTTAATATGTTATGCTCTTGCTAAACTGTTTATGATTTTTTTTCGTTTATAACATTATTGTCAGAACTCATAACAATTAACCATGCATGCCACTTTTTGTTGGTTTTTATTTTCTTTTTTATAATTTGATATAATGCTTAGATACTTTGTATTGTCAATTGCAGGGATCAATCGAAGCGGTAAAACAAGCTTTAGAGGTTCTTCCTCAGGAGAATGTCTCTTTAAAATTTCTCTTACAAGCAACCGGAGATATTAGCACAAGTGATGTTGATCTTGCTGTGACTAGTAAGGCCATCATATTGGGTTTCAATGTTAAGGCACCAGGTGCTGTGGAGAAATATGCAGATAACCAAGGTATTGAGATTCGGTTATACAAAGTCATTTATGATCTTATTGATGATGTGCGAAGTGCCATGGAAGGGTTGTTAGACTCTATCGAGGTAATCCTTCTTTCTTCTCCTAGTTTGGTTACACAACCATTTTTCTTGCGACTTATTATTACAGCTTAGTTTGGTGACGTGTGTTCCTCAACTGATGATTACTTATGAATGAGAGGTGATCTCTAATAATTTCAAGATTATTGTGAAAATGGATTGAAGAACTCCTGCAAACGATGGGGGTAAGGGTGGTCAGGTGTACATAGCCTTGCTTTTCGGTTAACAGAGAAGTTTCCCCAATGATCCGAAAATGAAAACTTCGTCGAGAATTTCATCAGAGGATTGCTACTTCACTATTAAAAGAAGGGTAATGTTAAATACAGCCCTAAGGGTTGTATTTAAGGAGGTAAATCCTTCCAAATTTGGTATTATTATAGGAATTTATGACAACATTGCACAGAAAATGATGTAATTAATAACAATATTAAGTATTAATTTCCTTTTTTAGCTTCTTAAATACAGCCCTTAGGGTTGTATTTATCATTTCCCTAAAATTAATACGTTAAGCTTCCATTGATTGTGAATTCCGTTAATTCTATTGATCCACCTCCATTGTACTCAACCCCATATTATAGTGAATTGGCGGGATTCTAACTCTTCCTGCGGTTTTTCCCCTTTTGGGTTTTCCGCATCAACACTCTTGCGTGTCTTCCGTTTATTTTGCTTCGCTATTTTTCCTTTAAATATCATCATCCAACTTCCGATCGTTAATTGGCATTATAGATAAGTCATTTTAACCCACCTACTATTTATTTACCATATTAAGTGATTTTTTTTACCAAAACAGACTATTTCACTTTTTTTTCCTCTTTTTTATATGTTCTTGAAATACATAACTTGTTGCAGTTTCCATTTTCAATGGAGTTAGACTCGTTATTCTTTGGCTTAGGATCATGATAGAATAAAGTTGAAGTACTCATTAATCCAGTTGCACTTCTTTTAAGGGAAATGATAAATACAACCCTAAGGGCTGTATTTAAGAAGCTAAAAAAGGAAATTAATACTTAATATTGTTATTAATTACATCATTTTCTATGCAATGTTGTCATAAATTCCTATAATAATACCAAATTTGGAAGGATTTACCTCCTTAAATACAACCCTTAGGGCTGTATTTAACATTACCCTTAATTTTATAGGAGGCTATGTTTGTAGCGTGCTTGGGTGTCATGAGTGTGTCTTCCCTGCAGATCCCATTCGCCTTTTATAGGGTATTTTCCCTACCAAAGCTCCTCCCAACTGTCTCCACCAGCTTCTCCCTTATTTCTCTGATTCTCTCAACATCTCATATCTTCTGGGAGTCAGTTGCTGAACACGCGTCCTCTCTTTACACCTCCTCAACTGACTTCTTTTCTTATGTGTTTTAGTTGATGTGGCTCCGTCCTTCCACACTGCCAATCCGCTACCCTTGCTTCTGTCCAACCACATTCTGCCACATCATCTAATATCCTATATGTGAACTTTGTCCCTAAGACCCTAACAGAGTCCATGATGGACAGTTCTCCAACTTTGAATTACCTTCTTCACACTTTTAGTATCCTATTTGACACTGGTTGGCAAATAATGTGAACTTTGAACAATATTTTCTCATAGCACTTAAGTTCAGAAATTTTCCATTGTTATCTCTATGTAATTTTGGAGAAATAGATGGACCAAAATTGAACAATAAAAGTGGCGTGGAGGTAGTGTCTCAGTGGTGGTTACTGCTTAGTTATCAGAAATTTAGAAGACATTAGCATGACTTCTCTCAATTCTTATATGGTTATGACTACCTCATAAGTAAGGAATGCAGTGTTCTCTTCTTGTGGTATGGTAAGTTGGTAACTATCCTAGTTCAAGGTAACTCGAGATTATGGCCAAAATGGGTTTGAGAATCTATGGCCTTAGCGTCAGTTTTATGAAGGGAAATCAAGGAAACAGTTCTGATATTATATATTTTTGTTGTATTAAAGACTAAAAAAACCTAGACATGATTGCCAATTCAATCTGTTTGAGTCGCGTACTAAAGACCAATATCTTAGCATCAACCATGTATTGTTTGAAACACAAGTGAAATTACAGAGGTTTTATGACTGCAGGAACAAGTGGCACTGGGTACAGCAGACGTCCGAGCCACATTCAGCAGTGGCAGTGGTCGGGTTGCCGGATGCATGGTGACTGAAGGTAAAATTACCAAAGGCTGTGGAATTCGGGTTTTAAGAAAGGGGAAAACTGTCCACGTTGGTGTTGTTGATTCTTTGCGTCGGGTTAAGGAAAATGTTGATGAGGTATATTTCTCTCATATTTTATCACTAGTCTGAACATACGTTATTAAATGAAGTTTGTATGTCCTTGCTTTCTATCCTTGGTTAGAGGTTTTGACAGGTATCTGGTTACTTTGTTTACAAATCCTTTCCTGAAAACATATGGCTGGTGTCAAATTGTTTCTCGCTCTCTTCTTCATCAAATTTTTTTCTTTTTCTTTTTTGTTTGTTTGTAAGATTAACAGTACACAATCTTTGTCGGGGGTGACAGGTAAGTAGCGGACTAGAGTGTGGCATTGGGTTGGAGGACTATGACAATTTTGAGGAAGGCGATATACTTGAGGCATTTAAGGCAGTTCAAAAGAAGCGGACCCTGGAAGAGGCTTCTGCTCAAGTAGCATCTGCACTAGAAGGTGCTGAAATGACTCGACGATAAAGGAAAACTTGAGAATCCGGATATCTGTCTAATCTCACCTGTCATTCTATCTCGTCTCCCTCGGGAAGTATTCTGGAGCCGGGATCTTGGCTAGCCTTGACTGAGTGCATCATATCTCGACGTATTGACCTGGAGATTGTGATTCAAGTCAAGCCTACATGAAGCTGCTAGATTGTACATAGTCGTACATGTTAAAAGATCCGGCGCCTGCGTCTTTTGTATAGCAAGCTATAAGCACATGGAACATTCATTGCTAACGCCATTTTGTAACTCCTCTAGTAATGGTATACACCTTGTAATGGAAAAAATATGGTTCAATTTCTAAAGGAAAAAAAACTGTGTGCAGCCTTAATCTTATAGTTTGTTTATTAATAAAAGTTATGCATTGTAGCTATTCGGTCTCTATCAGGAGTCGAGAGATCTCCTCAACTATTCGTTTGATTTGCTTCTCAATATTTGGAATTATAATTCATGAGAATTGCAAAATCCCAATTCATGTGAAATGTGTATTCATGGGAATTCTACTTTCTTGGAACTACAATTCCTCTTACGAACCAAACGACTATGTGGTAATATAGTCCTACAGTGGAAGCAGACATAATGGTTCCTTCATAATCTGCTTCTTCCACTTCCTCGATGATACCACCTGAAAATGTCATCTCCATAAAAGGTAACAGTTATCAATATCATTATGATGAGATACCTTTGTCTCACGAATCAATGGACAAAAGGATGTTTTAGGAATGTTCATGCCATTCTAGGTTAAGAATCTCCAAGCTAACACTAGTGAATTCATCCTCCCCATTTAAGCCGCTTAAAATTTATATAATATAAAGATGTTTTAGGAATGTTCATGCCATTCTAGGTTAAGAATCTCCAAGCTAACACTAGTGAATTCATCCTCCCCATTTAAGCCGCTTAAAATTTTATATAACATACATCTGATACAAAATTCTGACATGATATTATTATGAGAAACATGTTTAAGTTTAAGTAATTTTCAAAACAAAGACTCCATACTTATACGTAAATATCATAAATGTGTCAAACAAAGACTCCATACTAATACGTAAATATCATAAGTTGTACTTGTAGAGTAGAGTCTAACAATAAAAATTTGGCTGAGAATCTTGGGGTTTTATTTTTGAGTCTTTCTTAGAGCAATCTTAGAGAGGAAATTGTACAAAAGAAATTTAGAGAGAAAATTCAATAGAGATAGTTTATTCATCCCAATTCGGAGTATAGTACATAGATGATTATAATGGACGCTATAAGGTCTAGTGGACATCGTGAACTAAAACACAAAGTTTAAGTAAATGTGACACAAATAGACTCAAATATGAAGCAACAATAATGGAAATTGTGAAGTGTTTAAGTAACAATGGAAGCGGGATATATCTTATTCAAAGCACAAAGCCAATGAGCAAGATAAAGAGCTATCCCAGCACACAACAAAGGACACACTCACAACTTCCAGCACTAAGCAAGGAAGGGTTTCTCAAGCACACAACCAAGAGAAAAATAAGAGAAACTAGGTTTCACTCGTTGTATTAAACTCAATCTGATTGTTACACTTTGGCTCCTTGGCTTATATAGACCAAAGGAGTACATCTTGAGCATTCAAATTAGCAATCTAAGGGCCAGCTTTGACTTACAAAAGAGTACAAATAAACGACTACAATATCTTACATAAATTAGGAAAACAACGACAAACCGAAACGTGATAAAGCATAAAGTAGCTTTTGTTTTGTTGGCCAGCTTCAGGCTGATTAAGAGAAGCTTGGACTTTGTAAGAGACCTTGTATTTGAGCTCGATAGATGTGGTATGTGTAACACCCCCATCTACCAAGGAGCCTTAACAAGACCTTCCTCTATAGATAAAGGTGTTACCATCTCGGTTACCCGAGGTAAAGTAATAATCAAACGTCAATAAAAGAACACTTTAGGTTATTACAAGTTATTACAAGTCATGCTTAAAAGAAAGATGATACAA
>VHZZ01002424.1:17161-47719 GCA_009801015.1 Silene noctiflora
AAACATCTAACCTTTTTTATTTGGTTATTCCTCTTGAAGAATCCATTAATTAGCCATCAGAGACATGCAAACATTTATTGAAAGAATATTGGTGAACTTGGAAAAGTATGAAGGTGCTTGGACGCGTTGTTTACATAATCATGGAGAAAAAAAGGTTAGGGTTCATACAAGGAAGATGAACGACTAATTTAAGAGAAAGCGCTGGAGAGAGGTATAGCCGTATAAGGAGGCAGAGATACATGGTTAGAAATTGGATTAGAATTACAATGGGTTTTAGGGTAGAGTTGGGGTGTATTGTGTCGTGTATACATGTGTATACATGAGAGATGTAAATACTCATGTAATGGGTTCAATTGGATGAACTTAGCTCCATTTGTAATTTTATTTAGATTTTTGGCGTATATTCTGTTATTAGCTCCTAACACTAAGACAAATTTGTTATGTTTTTCTACGCTACTGTCAATTACAAATTCTCATTCAAGAGGAGTTAATTCGTTTAAGCTTTAAACGGGTCGAATTGTTAAGATAGGATAAAAAAAAAAGTCCCTAGATACTAGCCAAAATAATTGTCTTATCTAAACAGATGGTGTAATATTTGACCCATTTTACTTTTTCATAACATTTAACTTTATTCCATGTATTAGACCATATTATCAATGCATTCGTGTTGCCATCTATAAGAGCTCAAGTGATTAACATTTTATTTTTTCCATGCATTTGTTAGATTTGAAAGTAAATATACTTTTTTTTTTTGTTTATTTATATGCTCATGTATACTACTGATAGCACTTACTATTACAACCCGTGCATTTTTTGCACGGGTTTAAAACTAGTAGTACGTATATAGTGGAGTATATTTTATTTAATAAAGTAGTACAAGTATCAACATAGTACAAGATGTACTATGCTTCGCTACGCAGTTACCAAATAACCTCCCTACCCTATCCCCACGTCATCACCTTGACCCACCAACCTCTGACCCATCGCCTGTCCCTCACCGTCGGCAGTCTGATCAGCGACAAATGCTTTTCCCCACTAGCGTTCACATGCCATGACGATAGAGTATCCAATTTCTCAATTCCCAACTCCCAAAACACCACTCACCGACCCACTGTTGTAGCCCCACTGCCGGCCTCTGATCAGCCAACGAACCACCCCCTTAAGTTTTGCTCATTAGCAATAAGGTGGGTGAAATTACAGGAGAATGGATATGTAAGATTAGAGGAAATAGATTAGAGATAAATTAGAGAGAGAAAATGAGACAGGAAATGAAAAGGGTATAATTGTCAACAACGTACTGTGATAAGTAAAACGTGTACTGCGAAAATCAGGACCATTTTTTTTTACCGGTGTACAAAGAGTAAGATTAAATACTAATGGCTCTATTAGCTAGTCTATGAGCCATTTAATGTGCACACGATATTAAGTTTTTTTTTTTTTGGACAATAGGCAATATTTGTAGTAAACTACTTCGTAGTAATTAGATAATTTCCAACAAAAATGTTGTCCGAAAGTTTTCTAGTTTCATGCTCAATTGAGATATTAGATAGATGCTAGAAAATGTAAGACCTTGAGTTTTGAAAATTCGGAAATCCACCAAATCGTAGGAATCAAAAATGTCCAAAAAGATTGTTTATAAATCAAAACTGGGATTAATATTGAAATTTGAAAGCGACAAACTCAACCAACTCGAAAGGCGGACTGAAATTGTGGAACCCATATGACCCATGATCATAAAATAGATCCAACCTAACTTGAGTTTTGTTGTCTCATAATTAATTTGGTCCAATCTGAAAATCTCTGACCTGGAAATGACGGGACTACTATAAATAGCTAGAATTGACAAAAATGACTTGTAATGATGATTTTGAAATATGTTTTTGGAATGGAGTTAGATACCTAATGAATTCTAATCCCATGATTTTCAACCCGTGCAATCACATACCTAGCTCTCTCCCGTGGATTCAAGCTCCATTCTTCCATGCCTTATTAATGAAAAATGAACCAAACACGTTTTAAAAGATATGAAATTTGAAACCTCATGCCTCTATGATTTCTCACTCCATTTCATTTCATTTCTAACCATTGAACCAAACGACACCTAAAAGTAAGCTGAATCCATTTTACAAAACTACATCCATTCAATCAACACAAAGTCTTGGGATTGGTCGATTTTAGTTTCCTAAATTGATCGAGCTTGATTTCAGATACACACCGAAATATAAGTGAAGGGTAGTCTCATCAGTGGCGAATTTAGGATTTACGGAATGGGGGTGTTTTAATAAACTTTATAAAGCATAAATTAACATGAAAAAATAATTACTCATTCATAATACAATTTACGCTAAAGATTTTAAGGCAAGAAAATGTGATCTAGTACATCGGTTTGAACTATACGAAAAACATCTTTCTCTATAAATGTGACTAAGCATCATTCAATACTTTGATTCCCCATGTTATTTCTAAATTTGTTATTCACATATGTCATTGCGGAAAAAACTCGTTCCATGTTTGCGATTGGCATAAAAAATACCTTATTAGAACATATACTCCGTACTAGTTTGGTCAAAAGGCCAAAGGTTAATATTCTCGTCAATTCCACTAACCACAAAGCTACAAACAACAATTTGAAGCTTACTTGATGATTTCTTATACCTAATCAACTAATTGTAAAAAACTTTCAGAGGGAAAAGAAAAAATCAAATTCATTATTTTTTTTTTGATGAAATGTAAAAATATACTCCCTCCTAGTCGCTCATTTCTTCCCTTTTCATTTTGCACAAGAAATAAGAAAATGATTTTAAACCACACAAAACACTCTACCCCACATCCAAATGAATTTAGACCACACAAAACCTTTCCAAAAAGGAAAGAGGGAAGAAAATCCGACTACCGTGAAAAAGGAAAGAAAGAAGAAATGATCGACTAGGAGGGAGTATTAAATTAAGAAACCGTTTCAATTACATGGAAAAGACCAACCCGCAGATTGGGCCAACTCCACACTAAACATAGGCCTAGTCCAATACAAAACTACAACCAACAAAAGACCAAATACAACCAACAATTAGAGATGAACCCTATTTTCAATCAACAAAACCAACAATTTCCTTGTGAAACTGCCGCACTGCCGCACCATTCCTTCATGCATTTTCCAGATCCTTCACCATTTCCTCTCCAAATTCATTATTCACATAATCGGCTAATTAGCAAATTGCTAATGCTTGCTCATCAATTTTCTAAACCTAATTTGGCCAATTGCTTACAATCACTCAACCATAAAACCATTTCAATAATTCTAATTTTCTATCAATCTTTATCCTATGAAGAAAACATCATATTCATTATTCATATAGTCTAAATCCTCAAATAATATATATTTTTTTTTCTAAAAATTAATGAGGGCGAGGGTTAATGCCCATCACTCCCTGTAAATTTGCCCCTGAATCTCATAATTTTAACTTTTACTCGTATTTCTTATTGACCAAGGCATTATAACATACACAAGGACATTAGATAATTGGTAATGATCAACAAATGAATTTTATAAATGAACGAACTTGTGCGATTTCTTTCGTTTCTATTAAGTATAGATGATTTATTCACTACAATTTTATTAATAAGACTTGCTTCAGACGATCTGAAATAAAACGGACCAAATGTCACCATTTTCTTAATAGAATGTAACCATTTTGTTGTTTAGATCCCGCGCAATGCGCGATATTTATAGAATTTTTCTTTTTATTATTTAATCATGCTAAATTAACACCTCAATAATTTTTCATATTTCATGTCATTACATTTTGATATGAAAAACAAAATTGAATTGTAAAATTATTCAAGAAAACTTACTAAAATTGAACTGAAAAATAATAGTGGTATCTCATTAACGTAATTGTTCATTTTTCTCGTTATTGTATTTTTTCGAGAAAAAAAAATGAAAATTAATCCAAGAAAATTGAGGAATGTGCTGAAATGTATTTTTTTAAAAACAGTTTTTTATACCACAAAACTAATGATTCCAAGTTATAAATTCTCTTAATTTTTTTCTTTGTCATGAAAGTAATCAAAACGATTTATAGTTTTGTTTATACATAGTATGAGTCAAGTCATTCTCAAATAATAACACCAATAAAGATGTAATATTTTATAGTTTTATATTATTTATATTTTAATTAAAATATTATAGTTTAGTAAAAATATTATAGTTTAGTGTTTAGTGAAAATTATATAATTTGATGAAAACATTAATTTTAATGAAAATAATTATATAATGAAATACATTATAATTATTAATTTCCTTATTTAGTGAATACAATTAAATTATCAATAACTTCCTTGTTTAAAAAGATGTTTTTTTGGTGGGAAAATTTGCGAGTTCACCTATTCTTTTAGTAGATAGAGGATGTTATAACTAAGGTTGTCATTTTTTTACCGTGAAAATGATGGCAACATTTTATCAGCAAACAGTAACATTTTATCGTAAAATGGTTACATTTGGTCCGTTTTATTTCAGACGGGAAATAACCCGTTTGAAATAAGAATTTGCACAATTTTATTGTTGGGGTAACCTATTAATTCTATAATTGATCAGCTGTATTTTCTATCCGTCCTATTTTCGATCCAGTAAATCTTCCGAAAGACCGTCTTCCACTAAATTAATGGGAGACATAACATGGAAAACTACAATTAAATAACTCCCTCCCCCATCATATAAGAGAATAAACGCTATTGAGAGACCGTCTTTCTAAAATGTTTGTGTTTTCGATCGCATCAATTTCATATAGACGAGAGATTTGTACCTTTTTATGAAATGTCTAAATCCTTCTTCTTGGCATTACGTGTATCAATCAATTTGTACTCCTGTAAGTCACAACAACGACATGAAAGCTTCTTAATTACACCACAATTTCATTCGACCGACGTGAATCATTTTAAAAACTTAGGACTCTGGAAGTACTGCATTAAAATGTACTGTATAATTTCTCAAATGCTAGACGATGAATTGTTTATTCTACACTTTGTGCTGGTCGGTGCATTGTATTTCTCAGTTTCACCGTACCCATGGCTTCATGGGAATCTTGACATTATTATATTATTAATATTTGTTAATTTGTGCTTTTCTTGTTTTTTCGGTTCAAATTTTTTTTGAATTTAATGAAGTTGTACTAAATTGAATAAAACTAACACAAAAATTTTAGAGAGACGGTCTCTCAATAGCGTTATTGAGAGACCCTTACATGACGGGGAGAAGAAGTTATTTAACATCTATTTTTTCTGTTATGTCTCCCATTAAATTAGTGGGAGACGGTCTCTCAAAAGACTTATGGAAAACTAAACACGACCTTACTTTTACCAATCCACTTGACAACTGACGACCTCCTCTTGTTCCCCTAATTCTACCTTCAACACAACCTCACGTAACTATAATAGCTAATCGCAATTAACCAATCGTCATCAAACTAAATTTTATAATCGCCTATAGCATCCCTATCTACTAAGAACAGGTATTCTAATATTTTTTCTTTTCAAAAGCATCTTTTTAAATAAGGAAGGTAATTACAATTACAATTAAACATTCACTAAATAAGGAAACTAATAATTATAATTTATTTCATTAAATTATTATCTTTTCATTAAAATTAAATTTTCCATCAAATTATATTATTTTCACTAAAATGTAAAATATAATATTTTAATTAAAATATAAATAAAAATTATAAAAATTTAAAATTTCTTAAATCTCTTAAATTCTATTATTTGAGAATGATTTGCACCATATTATTTATAAAACAAAATTGTAAATCACTATTATTAATTTTGTGACAAAAAAAGAAAAATTGAGAGAATTTATAAATTGAAATCATTAGTTTTGTGGTATAAAAATATTTTCTGTAAAATATACTTTAGCACACTGATTAGTTTTAAATTCCAACTTTTTTTTTCAAACTAATATCCAATGACGAGAAATATGAACAATTAATAAGATACCAATATTATATAAGAAATTTATTCGAAATTAAAAAACTTTATATGTCGTGCATATATTACACGGGGTCTAAACTAGTTTTATTATTGTTCAAACTATTATATCTTATGCTGAAATTTGATAGTATGTTATCTTGATATTGAAAATATATTATAGTTTTATATAAATATTCTGATAGACGGCTATAAAACAATGGTAATATTGTTGTTTAGTACTAGTATAGATTCCGTACTACAGTACGATATTTGTAAAGGGTTGTGTTAGAGAAAAATGTAATTAAGATGTTGACATTAAACATTTTTACAAATAATAAATCTACTATCATAAGGTTTTGTATTGAGACGAATTCTCATAATAGTTGAGAATTCCTTTTTTGTATTTTTTATGAAATTTGGCCTACATGGAAGTTACGTAAAAAAGTTATTTTAGATGCTTGATATTTTTGAGGTTGATTTGGAAGAAATATTTAGAAATTGATTTAAAAAATTTAACAAATTACATCTCTATATTTCTTAATTTTTAAGATAATAAATTTTGTTTTAATAAATGGAATCCTATTAGTCAGAAAGATTTTGTAAGAATAACACTAAGTGGATTATTTAGCAACATTTTTGGCAATTAATGGAATCAAATTAATAGACTAAATTAACAGTGAGCTCACTTACTTCATTATTAGAATTTGTCAAGAGTAATAATAACATTGAGCGGAAACTTTTAAGTAGTGTTAAATCATTTAGTATATAGGAGATTTTACATGTCCATGCATATATTATGTCATGGCATTTGTTGCACTTGAGATTTCGAACAACCTTTTTTTAGATTATAGATGAGTATATAAATTAATATGTTGTCAGGTTTTGTCTATTTTGTAGGAACAAATCTCTCATTGTGTAGGTAATTTTAGTTATGGCGGAAATCGTTAATCTATTTAAATGCTCTATACTACAAATTTTAAATGAACCTAAGTGTATCCGTGCATTTTGCACGGGTACTAAGCTAGTGATCTACCAATTTTATAACATGATCTATCAATTTGACCCACATTTTGTATTGATACCAATACCATTGGCAAAATACCAGGCATATCAAAATAGTAACTTCAATTAACAAATAAAAGTTATAGGTAGTCTTGACAATCTACGTTTTGTCTCATTTATCTACTTCATCCGTTTTAAACAAGAATTTGTGTATATTTTCAGTTCTATCACCTTAATAAAAATAGTGAACCAATATACGTAATCTGTAGGGTATTATGACCCGGTTCTTTCTGACTTAATTTCAACTCATTTAAGTTCAGTTCAGTAAGGAGGCAAGTGGTTAGAAAATGGATATAGCCACCTACCTTCCACTTGCATTTGTGTGAGAGACAACCATCCGTTTTAAGCTTAAGACGGATAGTGACCGTCTTAAGTAAGACCTTCTACTTGGAGTTTTACTTGGTACGTGACAGCGATATCTCTCGTCATCAAAAAAAGAAATCATTAAAAAAAATTAAAAATCATGGGGACACTTGAGTACTTGACCGGTAATAGCGCGGGAATAAAAAAGTAGGAAAAGCTGTTATACACACACTTGATCGCTCCTCGTCCTTTGTTCCTTCTCCGTGGTCTCTCCGCGTACAACATTTACCCCCATTTTTATCTTCACCATTAAGTCTTCTTCATCAATTTACCTCTATAAATTCCGCCATTAATCTATCTCCCCCGTTTCTTCACTTCCATATCCACACATCAATGGCTTCCAAAGATCAACAACGCCCTTCTTTATACCCTAATATCGACAATTCTAACCCTAATTCCTCAACACCTTTTATCTCAAACCCTAACCCTAATCCCCAATCTTCATCCATGTATCCTACGATTAACATGGCGGATCTTGTCGATAACCTATTTCCGGACAATTACAAAGACATGCCGTCGACGCCGTCGGCGCCGCCTCCGGATGTTGCGCCGGTTGAGGAAACCATAATTTCGATTCCAGGTGCGGTTGTTCATTTGATTGATAAGAAGTATAGTGTTGAGCTTGCGATTGGGGAGTTTTCGATTGTTCAGCTTCGTCATGGGGATAATATCGTTGCGTTTATGGCGCGTGTTTCGGATGAGTTGCAGTGGCCGTTGGTCAAGGAGGAAGCGATTGTGAAGGTCGATGATTCGCATTACTTTTTCTCGATTTCCGACCCGAGTTGTGCTGGGAAGGAAGTGGATGAGGATGATGTGTTGAATTACGGGTTGAGTTTCGCTTCAAAAGGGCAGGAACGGTTGTTGAGGGAGTTGGATAGGGTTTTTGAGGGTTTGGGAAATTTTACGGTGCAATCTGTTTCGAAGAAGAGTAAGGATGAGGTGGTAGGGGTGGCGATGGCGAGGGAGATGACACCGGAGGATATTAAGGTTGATAAGGTGAAGAGGGAGGCTATGGAGCGTAACTGTGGTGCGTATTGGACTACACTGGCGCCTAATGTGGAAGAGTATAGCTCTTCTACCGCGAAATTGATTGCTTCTGGGTCAGCTCAGTTGATTAAGGGGATTTTGTGGTGCGGGGATGTGACCTCTGATCGGATGAAATGGGGGCAGGAGGTGTTAAGGAAGCGAATTGATCCCGTTGAGAAGAGGGAGATTGATAAGAACACCTTGAAAAGGATTAAAAGGTTTGTGCTTTGGCTTATTTGGTTATAATTGGAATGTTTATTGATTGGGTAACATGCTTTTTCTAATGTTGCATTCGTTTGAACCCTTCTATTTACTGCCTTGGTGGATGCCTCTTTGGAGGCACTAGTGCAATGTTGATGTTGTGTCCATTCACCATTGGCTGACTTAATTCTTTATATTTCACCTGCTTTGTTAAATAGTGTGGCAGTGATCATGTTTAAGGTTTTGTGTTGTCTATGGTTAAAGGTCTTAATGTGTCATTTGTTCGGGGTTTATTGCTATGTGCTGTGCATTGTTCTATGCAAGTAGATTTTATGTGAGTGTCATTAGCCTTCATTTGGTAATTATGCTGTACTCAGAGTACGGTAGTCCGCATATTTCAAAATACTTATAGCATATTCATCAAAACATTGAATGAGTTGACATATTATCAAACAAATTGACAAAAATATGCAAATACTTTTGTGAAGACATTTTGGTAAGCTTGTTTGCTGACTTTAGTTTGATTATTATATGCAAACTCCATTTGACTCGATGACCATGCTAACTAATCTCGATGACTATGCTACACTGGGAGTACGGTATAACAAGTGTATTCACTTGCCAGTGGTGGCCAAAGAGTGATAAGTTGCTTTTATGATAGTACAAGTTCACTTGCTCCAGCCTGTGCCGGTGTTAGCTGCTAACTATTGTGCTGACTGTTCATGCAGAGCGAAGGCCATGACAAAAATGACAAAAAGTGTGGCGACTGGAGTGCTGACTGGGGTCGTGAAAGTGTCTGGATTTTTCATGAGCTCAGTTGCCAATTCTAAAGCGGGCAAGAAATTCTTCAGTCTATTGCCTGGAGAAATGGTCTTGGCTTCCTTGGATGGATTCAGTATGTCCTTCACCTCTAACTCTTTTCGGTTGATCCAAACTTTCATTTAGCGTGGTTAAGATATTTTTGTGCGCCTCTTTAGGCTGTTAGCGGATGTAAGATATCACACCATTAGCTGTGTAAGTTTGCAATTGCAACTATGACATTAGTCCTATACTAGTGTACTTACTGTGTTAAAAATCTTGTTTGGCTTACAGATAGAATCTGCGATGCTGTTGAAATAGCTGGAAAAGAAGTTATGTCTACAACCTCCACCGTAACAACTGGATTAGTGACACACAAGTAAGTAACACTATCTGTTTTTCATCATCGGCTACATTATCTTCGTGCTTTTTTTAAGTTGAACTCTCAATTCCTGGTTTGCTGAGGCCCCCCAACATTTAAGTAAATTTTTTTCTTCTGCAAATTAGTACATATTCCAGCTTTCTTGGTTTCCAATGGAGTCCAAAACTCACTCTTCTTTCATAATGGAGTAAAGTACAATGATCCATTAACTGGTCGCGTAGTGCGCTTATTGCACCTAGGTGCAGCAGTAAAACAATGCAAGACTCTACGAGTCAAGTGCAGAAGGATTAGTTCGTAACTTGAATAGGATGACATCTTTAGCAGATGTATTTCACCGTCTGATTAATGTTACTTTTTGTATTGTTTTCCCAGAATGTGTAATAGGTTGTACATAACATAACTCGGCAAAGCACAGTGTTGTTAGATTATGATCATCCTTTGTGTTGATATTGATGTATTCTTCCTTTTATGTGATGCAGATATGGAGAAGACGCAGGTAAGGCAACCCACGAAGGGCTAGGTGCAGCAGGACATGCCATCGGCACAGCTTGGACTGTTTTTAAGATCAGGAAAGCGTTGAACCCTAAGAATGCCGTCAAGCCTACCAGTTTCGCCAAGTCTGCTGTGAAAGCAGCTGCTGCCGAATACAAGACCCAAAAATCTAAGAAATGACTTCTTATTCAGTTCACAACCCTCATTCTTCTCCGAGTATGAGATGTATTGTATCATAGTATCACCTATGTTGTATCTGACATCTAGTATTCAGTTTGATTCTCTGTATTCTCTTTCAATTGATTTGCTTGTGTACCATCCTTTGTATGTAATATAAACAAATCACCGATCTTGAATGTTTGAAACAATTACTGGTGCTATTTTTGCCTAACTATACTTTCTCCTTGAGCGCGCGGTACTGTGGCAATCAGAACACTCTTCTGTTCTATGTTCTGGAATTCCCAGTTTGGGGACTTTCAGAAACAGATTTGTATGAAATGTACTTGAGTCTTTACATAATTTAACAGTCAAATCTTTAACAAAACCCTTGAACATGAAGGAAACAGTCTTAAAACAATCGAATCAGGTAATCAGAAGTTGCAGTGATATACTGCAGCATTGGCAGCACGAGTTATTAGGTAATTATCTAAATTTGTCCGGTCATTTTATGACTTCAATCACAGTTATCTGTATTTACCAGGTGTATAACTAGTTGTTTACCAATCTGTGCAGGGTTTTGGAGGCAGTATAATGGTTGGTGGTGGATGAATGACTATACACACACAGACGAGTACTTTCGGATAAGGTGGCATTTGCAGATAATGGAGCAACTATTGCTTATTTGATTGGTATGTAGATAAAAGTGTACTACGTCATTCTTGGATACCAAGCATAGTTAGTTAAGTTGATTGGACGATGCAAAATTCCAAGGATGAAAGCGATGTGTACAATTCTGATGCCTGCTCATTTGTGGACACTTGACCACTGCTTCGCTTTTGAGGTATTGCTTCTAAAATTGACACCTAGTTTTCCCTTACATACATAACTTGATCATATCTTAATACAATTGGTCTTGTTTAAGTCCGTCTTAGTTTAGACTTTCTCGCAACCTCCTTTTGTTTCCTCTTTCCACCTTTATTTTAATCGGGCGTGAGACCCATCTTAAGTTAAGACGGTCTTAAGCAAGAATTGGTGATCCTAATATTATTATCCTATAGTAACATTTTTTCCGTTTTTAATGAAACCAAAGAAATACCCTTTTCTCTAATTTCAATTTTCAACTGATAAAATGAAAAGACTCCTTAAATTGTGCACACTTCTTTCATTGAAATGTATTTAATATTCAATGTACGTCTCGGCGTAGTTCCCATTTTCGTTCATAAGCAAAAAAACATTTGAAGAATCAATCATTGATCATCAATGTGGTTGATAACTTGATATTGCCTCCAAATATTGTAGTATGGACTTGGCAACCTTTTATAAAGCAGTTGCATGCTTATTGCACCCCAAATTAAATAGCATGCCTATACTCATCTTGTATGTTTATATTTTAAAATGCATGCAAATGTGATCGCTATTTATCTCCCCTTTTACTTTTCATGAACTTTGTACAGAAAACTCGATCCATTGGTAGTGCAGAGTCATGCATAATTTTCATGTAACTTTACAAGTTATATAAATATTCTTTTTGCTCTCAACCAGTCTCAGTTTTCAGTTTCTTAGAAAAAGTCTCACGAACTGTTAGTGGTGCAAATATAATAAGGATATGATATTTGAGAATATTGTGGAGATCTGATGGATACCATTTGGGAAGCTTTAGACGTCAACAACCATATTATTAGTGGCACAATTTGGTTTTAGTTTGTATTATGTGGTTTAGATCGGATTCAAGCTGGATAAAATTACAAGGGTCACAAAGCTCTCCGTTATAGATTTAAACAATGTATATATTTGATGTAATTCGACATCTCTGATTAAGCCTCAGTAACTCGTAGTCAAGGATTTGAGTGGGAGAAATTGGTGGATGTGAAGAAAGTCCTTGGTCTTAGCAATATACCGTGGACTACGTTGGTTTGTCGAATTATCGTGCTTTGTCCATTCATGGATTTGCATGATTTATCGATGATACTATGGTCACGGTATTAAATATTGGAAGCAATTTTGATCTTGGAATCGGTGGATAAATAGTTCAATTGCCGACCTAATTAAACCCATTACGGGTTTAAACGGTCGTGGTAACCATCAAAACTTGTACAAAATGTTACCATAGTTGTGACACTTATGCACAGTATGTTGGGATGAATTAAAGTGTTGGCCATATAATTTGCATATACAAAGCCGCCCCACTTGTCTTGATTGTAACGACATGGATGTTATGTCAGCTCTTTTCCTGCTCTCGTGTTGTTTCTTGGGATGTCTTTAGTGGCTTAAAAAAGAACTGTCTTTGTTACTCTACCTAACTCTAAGCTCTTTAATTTCACATGCCATACTCCCAAAGTTTCCAACAAAGTGTGGGGATTTGATCAAGTTAGTTAGTCAACCGTTCATTTATGAGTCGAGTTGTATGCAGTCTTACCCTTATATCTACATTATCAGCATATAATGAATACGTTTTTATTAATTTATTTATTAACTTCAGCAAATTAAAGGAATTCTTCATGATATAATCTTGACAAGTGTAGATGCTCTAAATGGATTATGCAAAATTGCAAACTCTTTTTAATGATTCCTCAATCATGGTCACTATGTAGAGTTTAGGTCTCTCCACTCTGAAAAAGTTAGCAGCCACATATTTTTCTTTATATGATATGATAAGAACTTTTCACACCTATAATGTTAAATAATGTTAAATTAAGAAACCCTTTTAGTTTAGATTTAATTAAGAGACTATTTATTGGAGCAAAACACTTTATAGGGAGGTTGTTGTGTTTGTGGATGAGGAATAAGAGAAGCAACAAACAGTCTGCAGAATATGACAGCAAGTTTTCTAAGCATCTAAAATTTTCAACTTTTTTTGTGCAATATCTTCTTCTAGTTAGCTTAGTAGTACAGGAATAAAAATGGCAGAGAATGCAAAAAGGGTCTCATCTGAGTCCTCATCACCAAGAACATCACAAGAATCTCCACGACGAAAAACGTTGTCAGACAAGTTCTTTTGTTTTAGTAGTTCTTGCAGAAGTAACCCATCTTTGAGATTTAGAAGGCAACTTCATGGTGATGTTGATGAGGAACTTCAGTATCCAAGTTCTTATTGCTTATCGTCATACTATAGTGTCTTTGTAGTTCGTCTTGCTATAATGGTACGTATGAGATGACCTCCCTATTATTCCAAAACTTGCTTGATATAAACCCGGGTAAGACAGTCATATGGTAGGACTAACTTATGATCTAAGGTTCTGAGGTGTGGTTTTTAAGGTTTTAAGCTTAAACCGCCCGCCCAAAAATTTAGAAACTCACCATTTATGATGTTAAATCGCAGTTTTGGGCTTGATCTCGTAATTAGTCATTTGCGCCACAAATGCAATCATTACAGTCTCAAAATACGGTGTCATTGCACCTTTTCAATATCACAATAATGTCATCACTATGCAAGGGCGCGACCCATATTTAATGCCATGGTACTATCGTAGGGCTGTCTTACCCAACATTTGTTGTCTATGTGGTGTTTTGACTCTTGCATTTTGTAGGTTCTTTTGGCAGTTTTGATAGGTTTGCTGACTATACTAACATGGCATTTTACCCGGGTCTACACAACGAAGTCTTTGGATACTCTAGCATATGGACTTCGCTATGAGCTTCTGCAACGTCCCCTGTTGCGAATGTGGAATATTTTAAACTCCACAATCGAAGTAACAACAGCCCAAGTCAAGCTCTCTGAGATTGTTATTCGGCGCTTTACCACCCAACCTGTAACCCAAGCACAACAAGTTGAGGTAGATTCCCAACTTCTTTTTAATCTTTTCCCTGATATATGAATAAATCAGATAGTCTTACAGAACTTTTGTTTATAACTTGCAGCTTTATGGAATGATGAAGGATGTAATGTGGGCATTATTTGCAAGCAATAAAGCCTTGAATTCAATGACAATAAACTACAGAAACGGGTTTGTTCAGGCCTTTCATAGAGATCATAGGAGCAATAACACATTATACATATACTCTGATATTGCAAACTATTCAATCAGTAACTCATATGGAATGAGTAAGTTCTCGTCTCATGAACGATGGAATGATCAGACAATACATGGTAACCTATCAGCAATCTGGTACCGGGAGCCAATTGATCCTGTCACCGGGCTCAGGTTGGGAAAGCAAAGCCGTATTCCTCCTGATGAACTGATAAATATTGCAGGTAGATAATGGATCAGTTTTGGATAGGATTCAAAATTTCCTAACTCAATCCAAAACAAGATTTGACCCAATTGTTTTTCCTCTATTTTTGGTTCGCCTAACAAAGCTTACAAATACAAATAGTTTATGCATCTATCGGATTAGGTAGGTTTCGGTTTGTAATGGATCAGTAATGGATTTGACTGAAATCTTTAATGAAGAATTTGGGTGTGGGTCTATTAAATGGAGATTTTTTATATTTTTTTCATTCCGGTCGATTCAGTATTGGACTCAAGTGCCATCCCTAATATTTGCAGGCATATCACAAGTACCTGATGGTGTAGCTTCATGGCATGTAGCTGTCAGCAAGCACACCAATTCACCATTGCTTTCAGCCGCTCTGCCTGTGTGGGACCCATCAAATGAGAGTATAGTGGCCGTTGTGGGGGTTACTACAGCCCTGTACAGCGTAGGACGGTTTATGAAAGAACTTGTGGAGTTTCATAGTGGCCATATATACCTTACCTCTCAACAGGGCTACCTTCTTGCCACTTCTACAGATGCCCCTCTTCTGAGAAATTCGACAACAGGTCCAAAGCTTGTTATGGCCGTTGATTCTCAAGATGCTGTCATTCAGCAAGGTGCCCAATGGTTGCAGGAAACTTATGGGAACAAGTTTCCTCCTATTTCCGGAGTTCATGTAGAGAATGCCAATCTCGGGGGAAAGAAATACTATATTGATTCGTTTTTCTTGAACCTGAAACGACTTCCAATGGTAAGATCTCAGCGTTTGTCTGGTTCACTGTTGGGAATTGTTCAAGTGTGTGCGGTTTGACACGAGAAATCCTCCATTTCATGGAAATAGGAATTCCTTGGATTTTCTTCCTTTATCAACCAAACAGTTATATGTCTCCCAGGAACACTGAATTCTCATGAAATTTGTTGGCAATTAAATGGTCGTGGTATTTAATTATATATATTCACAATTTCACATAGTTGTAAACTGTGCTGTGTAATTACGAAACAACTTTGATGTGCAGGTTGGTGTGATCATTATCCCTAGAGAATATATAATGGGGAAAGTTGATCGAAGAGCCTATAGAACATTGGTGATACTTATATCTGCCTCTGTCTGTATCCTAATAATTGGATGTGTTTGCATACTAATACTCACAAATGGAGTTTCAAAGGAAATGAGACTTAGAGCAGAACTTATTGACCAACTTGACGCGAGGAGACGTGCTGAGGCATCAAGCAATTACAAAAGCCAGTTTTTGGCAAACATGAGGCAAGTATGGTAAAAGATGAGCAAGTATGTGATTTGCTGCATGTTTGCATCTTCTTGAAAACTGAACTTGAAACTCTGTTAACAGCCATGAGCTCAGGACACCAATGGCTGCTGTGATTGGGCTGCTGGATATTCTGATTTGTGATGATTATCTGACAAATGAACAATATTCAACAGTTACTCAGATTCGGAAATGCTCAAATGCCCTTCTTCGACTTCTTAATAACATCTTGGACCTTAGTAAGGTAAATGTTTGTCCAACTTTTCTATGCAGTAATTGCTAATCAGTAATCACTTACGAACTTACTGTTTTAGACTTAAATTTGGTAAAATAAGAGATATTGAGTATAAGTTACGAGTATATTTTAAATGTTTAAGCATGCAAGTAATATCTTAATCGTTTGCAGGTTGAAGCTGGAAAACTAGTGCTGGAAGAAACAGAATTCAATTTGGGTCGAGAGCTTGAGGGACTCATTGACATGTTCTCAGTTCAGTGTGCTAATCGCCATGTAGAAACTCTTTTAGATCTTCCAGGTACAAATTCTAAAAACTGATCTTATCATAGTTACCTGGAATATTTACATAATTCTTATCATAGTTACCTGCAATATTTACATAATTCCTCGATTTTCTAAATGAAACTCTCTCTGGTTCATTATCAGATGACATGCCTAGCTTGGTGCGAGGAGATTCTGCTCGAGTTATTCAGATATTTGCAAATCTCATTAGCAATTCTATCAAATTCACAACATGTAAGTGGTGCTGGTTTTCTACAGGGAAAGGAAAACTATCATTGATATTGTGATGGAAAAGGAACGAAATATATGACATGCAAAGTCTTGGAGAAAAAAAAAAAACAGGCTAACTGTGTAGTTCTTTTGCCCTGCAGCTGGCCATATAATGGTAAGAGGATGGTGCCAAAGGCCTGATATTTGCAGTAACAGAAGGCTACCTTTCAATCAGGATTCGGCCTTTGTGAATAACTCAAAGCAACCAGGACTGTTTAAGAAGAATGCTTCCAGATTTGAAAATAAAGTGGTACTTTGGTTTGAAGTAGAGGATACGGGTTGTGGTGAGAACAAATATTCGTTCTTAATACCGTTCTTGCGTCACGCCTTCACCGCATATTTCGTGTCTCTGACAACACTAACTTACCTTTAAATTAGGTATTGATCCAAGGAAATGGGACTCAGTTTTTGAAAGCTTTGAGCAAGCTGACCCTTCAACTACAAGAATGTGAGGGGTTCAAGAATTGATGATTTGATTCTCCTACTGATTTCTGATAGCTTATTATCTGCAGTTCATACTGCTTAAGTATTCTTTTGTGAAGTCCAATATGTTTTTTTCTTTGTTTTCTTTCAGGCATGGAGGGACGGGTTTAGGTCTTTGCATCGTACGAACCTTGGTGAGTAAATTAGCTCTGAACACTTTCTTATGGTAGCCCAGGTGCATTCTTTTAAAGTCTCTGATCTGAAATCTTCTTGCAGGTTCGTAAGATGGGAGGAGACATCAAGATAGTTGAGAAAAATGGTCCTGGGACACTAATGCGGCTAAGCTTGCGTATTGGTACTTCTTCAGATAATACAGTACAGCAATGTGACGTAGAATTTGCTAGCCATAACTTGTTGGTTAGTGCTTCTTCTTTTTACATGTTTTTTTTCATTGTAGTTCCTTGCACTGTTATGTCAACTAGCTTAGCTGGTAAGGTTAATGGGGTGGCGCAATGGCACCTAGACCTCGCAAAACTTACACGAATCTACCCCGTAATCACCCCAGTCTGAAATGACAAACCTGTTTGGATCCATACTCGAAATGACTGATGGTACACACAAATCCCGAACCCAAAATGACTCAATCTGATCCTAAATTACATAATATACCTGCAGTAACGTGAATTGTCCTGCAAATGACCCATTTAGCAAATCTAATGGTACACTTATTCAAGGTTATTCATAGAAAGTGTGTAATCCAGGTACTAATGGCACTGAATGGCAGTAAAGGAAGAATGCTCATGTCTCAGTGGTTAGGCAGAAAGGGTGTTTGTACTTTGCAGGCCTCAGACTGGAATGAACTAACACAATTGCTTGGCAAAATGTTTGAAGACAAAGGTTCTCTTGATGCAAAGTTTATAGACTTGAAACCCCCTGTCGAACTTTTCAATGATATTCGGTTCAAAGACATAGGGAGCTTACGTTTTGTGATAGTTGTCGATATTGGCCTGCTCGACTTGAGTACCGACATTTGGAAGGATCAACTCAATTACCTTGCCAGATATGCTGATAAAGCTAAATTTGCATGGATACTAAATCATGACACGTCTACATCAGTCAAGATGGAGCTTAGACAAAAAGGGCATTCATTAATGGTTAACAAACCGTTGTATAAATCCAAAATGACTCAAATATTGGAAGCTGTCATAAACGAAAGGAATCCTGGATTGAACAGAGAAAACAATAGTGCCTCATCTTCAGCAAGTACGTCAAAAGGAGACGTGCATGATTGCCTTGAGGTTGAGCCCATTCATTTTCATGGATCTTGTTCTGAAGATTCTGATAAAGGGGATCTTCAATGCTCAAGCTCTGGATCTACGCAATTGACAGCAGTAAACAACAACTATCTTCTTGAACATGATGAACACGCCCCGGACCTTAATCAGAGAAAAAGGGAAAACTCGGGAAACTGGTGTACTGAAGAAAGGAATAGTGAGCAGGTTGGGAAGAACATGAATGAACAGAAATGTTTAGAAGGCCTCAAGATACTTCTTGCTGAAGATACACCTGTCTTACAGAGGGTAGCCACTATTATGCTGGAAAAAGTCGGGGCTAAAGTCATGGCTGTCGGAGATGGATTACAGGCGGTAAACACTCTTAAATCCACCTTATGCTCTGAAAGCTCTAGTGGTGCTCATCCTTTTAAAGAGGGATATACAGGTCAATTTCAAACATTAAGGCCTACTTTCCCTCCATGTGACCTAATTTTAATGGATTGTCAGGTATCATCCTTTCTCAACTCTGTTAAACGCACAAGTTTTTCTTCTATTCTTAAACAAAGTTTCCATGTAAAACGGTCTTACATTTACTGATGGGTAGTGGCGGACCTGACAACATTCTCCCGACTTAGCCCAAAAAGTGACTAGAACCGAAATTGAGTGACCCATTTGCTAGGTCTATAGTGACGGGTCACTTTTTAATCTAAATGTGCATTTGTTTCAAAATCTAAGCAGATATTAGACCCTTTGAGCTGAGCTTAAAAGTTAAAACTTAAAGTGATCTGATTATAGCTTTAGGTTTAAGACCTTCTTGTATGAGAATTATCGATAATTGAACCAGGCTTCTAAAATAGACAGTTGTTGGGCTGTTCGCCTGTGCAGATGCCAAATATGGATGGGTATGAAGCTACAAAAGAGATCAGGAGACTAGAAGCCGGAACAGGAGTACACATTCCAATTGTCGCGCTAACAGCTCATGCTATGTCATCTGATGAGGCCAAGTGCTTAGACGTGGGCATGGATGCATATCTAACCAAACCAATTGACTACAAGCTTATGGTGTCCACCATTCTTTCACTAACCAGAGGAAACAACTCGAGCTCATGATAACATACTTTATAGTTTTTGTTACCTTACGCCTAACATTGGCTAGTATAGTCATGGTTACTCGGCTTGTATTGTATATATATATATATATATAATTTTTTTTTGAGATAACATGTAATTAAGCAAGCTTTAATATTGTTTCACATGCAAATATATAATCACAACCAACTTCACCAGTTCACCTTTGAGGGTCTTTACGACATTTATTGCCGATCTCAAGCTGTGGTTAAAGAGAGAATAAAAAAACTACACATGAATCCAAAATTAAAAATAAATGGAGAGTCATCGATCTTCACTATACATATAGGCCCGGTGAAGATGAAAGTATGCAGGTGTAACGTGTTACTAGACCGTTGCTGCGATGTGAGTATGTGACACACCATCTCTGCATCCTAGGGTGGTGTCAAGGGGTCAAGGCGTGGAATTAGAAACTCGATAAGGAGCATAATCCGTCCACTGTATCAAGATTGCACTACCTTTTGGTCCTTTGATCCACTGTATCACCCGACCATTCGCAACACTTTTATCAGACTAGAAGATTAAAAAAAGAATGGAATGGCTGAAATGGAGTAAAACACTTTTATCATACTAAAAAATGAAATGGAGTAAAACACTTTTATCATACTAAAAAAGAAATGGCCTATGCAGGGCTCGAACCTGCGACCTTCGCGTTATTAGCACGACGCTCTAACCAACTGAGCTAATAGGCCATGTTGATAATTAAACACAGTCGCATTTCTTATTCTGTTCTAAACAAAGGGAGAAAAAACATTAGTACAGTAAATAGGGGTCCAATTTATTCCGCGATTCAATCGAACTCAATCGATTCTTTACTTTTGATTAAAAATCGACGAAGATCGCCATGAAAGAAGATTACGAGGTTCAATAATTTCTACTCTTTTTCTTCAACCTCAGTTATTATGTGGAAATCTTCTCAATTTGTTGGTTGAATTAATTTGATTAATTGAATAATTAGGTTGAAGAGAAAAAGCAAGCAGCAGCAGATGTAATGTCAAATTACTCTAAATTTGCGCTTACTTGTATCGGTAATCGTGTTCGTCCTTCTGATTTACGACTTCATCTTATGAAGGTATTCTTTCTATACTTGCATATGCTTACTCTTATTAACCCTAGTTTTTCATCATTCAAAAGTTACAGTATCGCTTTTTACTGTTTAATGTTGATTACTTGATTAGCTTAACCTCTAAGAGTCAGTAAGTAACTAAATTGGGCAAAAACTGCGCTTTTGTTTCGTGTTCAGGATTATTAGTTAAATTTATTGTGGAATTTACTTGATTCACACAAATTGGAGGAGATTTAAATAGTTTGAGAGTATTTTGTGCTCAAACTTATACATATCGCGGACCGTGTGATTCACATTGTGAAATTGTGAATATATTGCTTGCAACATGTATGTAGGGTTGTAAATCGTGAATTTCTGATGAATTTATCTATGATGCGAGGACATTGAGCTGCTAGCCTGCTATAAATCATACAATGATTGTACTACTCAGTAGTTGTTTGTTGTTAGCAACAAGCTATATGATGTATGTCAGTTGCGATATTTTAGCTGAGTTTCAGTATCTTGGTTGTTCTGATTAGGATCGGCTTTTTGAATCAGAGCGTGATAATATAGGAGACGGCTAATTGTTTTGGTGACAGAGTGGGTATGATATTCACGTGAGTTATTCCGAGCTTTTGATTTAGCTTTATCTTTAGGATGTATGTATAAGCAGCATGTCGTTTCACTAGAGAGAAAAAGTATGAAGTTGTGAATATATTGCTTGCAACATGAATGAAGTTGGTATAACACATAGTGCCATTAGTAAAAACTTTGTTCAGATAGGTCATGGCTGATTTTCATGTTTCTAACTTGGAATGGAGGGAGGTGGCCATAAGGGAGAAGTTTTGTATATATTGGTTGGCTTGAATTATATAGTAGTTGCAATCAGATGTTCTAAGCTAAGCCTATGCTTGATTGTAGCCAAGATGCACGGAAGTAAAATACTTCGTAAGAAACAATTCAAAAACATAGCAAAGACATTGAATAACTTACATATTATGAGGACTATAAAAAAGAACTAAATGATACTAGAATATGTCAACTATGATTCGCAAAATATGCCCCCGCCCCCGCAAGACGGGCTGTTGATATGAGGGACCTATCTTGGAGGCAACAAAAAGAAACGTTACCAAACTAAAGGTTTGATTAAAGCATTGGCGAGTTGCCGGGAATATGGTGTACATGAGTAAGGCCTTGTTTCACCTGCTCTTATACATAATGGAAAGACAATGCAAGTTGCTTCATGCGACAGTGGAAACCCGTTTTAGCCGCGTAATAAGTTTCCCCTAGGTTAGCACTATAAATAGCCGAGGAGAAGGAAAGTTAGGCACCAAGTTCGGCTAATTAGGATCTCACCCAAGTTACGTCAGCCTGGTATCTGCAACTGCAACTGCAACTGCTCTAAACGAGGCTCCCTAGACAACCATGCTAGGGCCCACTGCCTCTTCAAAGACCAAGAAACCTAAGTAGGACCAACATAGACAATGTAGCCGGTAGTCCACTGCTTGACGCGAACCATCCATCGACATCCAACAATGTTTTGGTTTGGTTTGCAAGATACAATTCTCCATTTCTTGTTTTCGGTGAGCACAAATTACTCGTCTATTATGGTGGACTTCCATTGGAATTAGACAATGTTTTTTTAGTGATGCCAGGGAGGGCGTGCAAATCGTTTATGGTGGCAAGATGAGCATCATTCGGATTGACTTTACTATTTTGTTAGTTAGTCGGATAACAATGGTCCATTGTGGAGGGTGAGGGGGCTGTGGGGGGGTGAAGACGAAGGGGTGGCAGTGGGCGGTGAGGGAGGGGTGTTGGGTTAGGTCTAGGCTGTGGTTGCAGGTATGGCAGATGGGTTCTAGGCTGTGTACTATAGATGTCGGATGGGTCTGGACAGGGAAAGTAGGAGTGGAGGTGGTGTCTGGTATTCTGGTCAATGGGGTCAGAGGTGTTTTGTGAGGTCTGGGCAGTGAGGGCTGAATTTTCGGGTGGTGTTTCGGCAGTAGGATTAGTTATATGTTCTGTTTGGGTGGTTGGGCGAGCACGGGTATTTCGATGTCTCACCATAGGTTGGGATCATAGGATTGAGTTGGAGTGGCGTGTTGTACTAGAGTAGGATATGGAAAACATTTCCAATGAAACGAACATGATACGAAGTGTAGATGCCGTTTGAGATGGGATCATGACAATGATAAGCTCTTTGTGTTGCTGAGTAGCCAATGAAAATGCAAGAGGTGGAGTGAGGGTCAAGTTTGTGAGTTCAATACGGAGCCAAGGCTTGTTTAAAGATAAGGCATGTGTCTTTGTTTAAGTGGATAGAAACTGCTTAGTATAGTGATCGACGGAAATTATTCAATACATGTCATGAGAAAAAATAGGAGCAGTCCACACTCTAATCGGAGTCGAGAGGTGCTGATGGGGATATGAAGGAGACGGAGAATAGGAACCTGTGGCTTTTATTAATTAAACACGAGTTACAGTGTATAAAGAAATCAATAGCAGAACTTAATGAAAATTGCCTTTTAAGAAGTTTCAAAATATTAGTACAGGGGTGGCCTTGGTGATGGGCCAGGCCAATGTGTCAGACTTGACTCCTAGATGAACTTGGGAAAAGGGAATAGATGTGCTGATTTTTTGTTCCTTTAAGAAGAATACTGCCCGTCTCCCCGTCTCCTGTTCCTTGACAACAAAGTAATTATGAGAATGTTTACAAGTGTATTATTGTCCTTACAAAATTGCAAAATTGGCAAGATGTTTCGGGAAATTGAAGGAACATATAAGATGTTAATAAAAATCTGAGAAATTGGAAGCGTTCATACATCCTGTAAGATAATGTTGTCGGTCTCGTCATAAGGAGTATGGAGCGACAAAGCTTGAGAGTAATTGAAATGCAAGCAAAGAGTAATAACAAAGCTTGTGATAGGAAGTTGATTGATTGCCTAGAACCTCTTAAAGAGGCTCTTTTATAGTACAAGACTTGTAGCAGTATAAATTGAAAGTGCAGAATAGCGATACGTTTTCTGAAAGATTCAAAACATATCTTAAACTAAACATCATACGCCAAAAAGGAAGTAATCAATCTTGGACTCTTCGAGTACTACTTGAAATTAAAAACGAAAGTAAAACTACATAAATGCATAAAGTAAATCTGAGGGTCAAAGATGTGTGTCAAGATGTGTAGACCATCACACCTAGCAACACTACATATACCTCGTAATTGTTTTGTCTGTCTTAGTGATGGTTGGTGAGATCATTGGGGGTTGAGAAATTGGTGGCTAGGGGTAGACATGGTGGTTTGGGTCGGTGTTCGGTGGACAAAGAGACTGATGGCCAATTAAAGCAGGGTACTCGATGATACCATTTAAGGAAGAAGTTTTGTATATTGATTGGCTTCAATTACAGGACTACAAGATTATTACTCCTTACGGTATAGTAGTTGCAATAAGAAATTAAGAATATTCTTGAGCTAATCCTATTCTTGATTGTAGCCTAGATGCATGGAACTATGGAAGTAAGGTAAGAAACAAATCAAAACCATAGCCAAGACAATGAATAACGTACATGTTACGACTCTTATGAGGACTATACAAAAGAACTTGCTGATGCTAGAATATGTTAACTATGGTCTTCAATAGGGGAATCCTAACTTCCAGTTCCACCATTGTTTTTGATTGTCTAAACGCGTGATTTCTGGTTAACTGTTCAGGAGATTTCTGGAATGCCAACCACTTTGAAAAGGGGATCCGTTCCTGTTGCAGCTTCTCCAGATGCAATGGGAGAATCATCTAGTTCAGGCACAGCCAGACTTGATAAGGCAGATAGCTTTCGTGCAGCACAGAACATTGATTAAGAGTTACAGATGTAATCGTCATATGCAGAATTTGCCACTCAGGTTGGACTCCTTGTTCTGGTTGCCATTGTGATGTGTTGGTCTTGTAGGAAGCAAAAACAATGCTCGATACATGTGTTACCTCGACATATATGTGAATATTCATTTTTCATTTTCGCCTCATCTGCGTCCTTACATTGATACCAGTTTCTTGCCTCATTGGCTGTTTACAATTACAAACGATCTTTAGTTTGAACCTTCTCTATTCATTATGATCTCCCCCTTTCCCACGTTTAAATAGAGTAAAAAATGGTCAATGCTTTTTAACTCATAATAAATAATAATATATATCTTGAATACCGGTTTTCAATAAAAAAAAATTACTAACTTTGGGAGACCCTCATACAGTCATACATACATCAACAAACAACATTATCAGAGCCTTAATTCCAAAATAATTTGGGGTCGACTGACCTGAATCATTCTTTAGAATCGTCCATGGGTGAACGATTAAATGCACACCACTTCAAAATGCGAAAATATAGAAAAGGAAAAGTGAAAAATAAAAGAGAAGTGAAACATAATACAAAAGCCAAAATAAACTTATAGATTTTACGAAGTCCGAATTTTTTTTATAAAAACTTAAAATTTAAATCGAGAATAAAGATTAAAACCGTTTTAAAAAGCGGAGTATTTTTTTTAATGTGGGTTGATGTTCATCTAAAAACAGCAAGTGTTGCTTGAGACTTCTCACAGTCGCTCTGACATTATTTAAATCGAGTGGGAGTCGTCACAAGTTTGTGACGATGATAAGTAAGAATTTGTGATTTAAAACGAGGGAGATCATAATGAATAGAGATAGATGAGGTTCAAACTAAAGATAAGCAGTATAATGAGTCTTTTAATTCTCTTGTTTGATCATTTACAAGTAGAGTTAACAATGCTCATGCTCATGCTCATGCTCATGCTCTCGCCCACGTGTTACCGAGTGTAGTTGGCAAAACTGTTTGGATCGTTAAGCTGAATGTTTTCTGGGTTTACATTAATGAAATTACCTACTTTGGGTTTAAAAAAAATGACTTAATTTGACCTAATGAATTTATATGCAACTGCAACGAGTTAGAAAAACCCTTTTAATCAAGGACTAATTGTATGACACAATAATAATTAAATGTTTCAACCCGTTTCACCAACAACATTTGTACAACATATCCATATTCACAATACAAATTATCACAAATTTGGAATATCAAATGCACGAGAAAATTGGGTTTAGTTTATAAGAAAATGAAAGGATGCATTAATTAATTTACACAAGAGTAAGGACATGCACAAGGATAGATAACAACCGTTGCAAGCATTTCCAGAATAAGGGATATACCCATTAAATTACCTTCACTATTCCGAAGAAGATTGAGCACAACAAAAGAATGTTGGAAGCATTTGAACCATTATTATCAAACCCCAAGCTCTGACATCTTCTCATGCGCTTTTGTATAATCTTCAATTAATTTCTTTTTGTCCTGCCATTTTTGTTTTTTTTTTTTTGTATGATTGTCAACAACAATTCATAACTTTAGTAGACTAATATTCGAAAAATAACATCATCTCGTTTCTTTTTATTTATGTTGTACCGAGAAAATCTTTAGTATGTCCAAATTAACACGTCATACTACATCCTAACCAATACGAAATGACTTGGGTGATCATTTTCATCGCTAGTTACTTTACCTTTGCATAGAGTTGAACATATTTACGGAATGCACGATCCTCGAGAAGAGCATTATCTGCGGGAAGTTTCACCAACTTCGATGTGTCTCCTATTAGTAGCTCTCTGTTAAAAAAATAAGAGCATTGATCAGGATATATCATACCGTAATATAAAGAAAAATGGATTATTTAAGAAAAAGTGAAAAAAAGTAAGGGTAAATAGAAAAAAAATAGGTGAGCCATATAATTGTGGATTTAATTGTGAGATGGTATGTGGGGTATGTAGATATAAATTGGATACAACACTGCGTATATTTGCGGCTGGTGGTATGACTCCTGGGGATGTCCTAAAACTAAAATGTTGGGGTAGCGAATTTTTCTTATATTATTTCACACTCTCATATTTGAGAATTTCGGATAGCAAAAAATGATTTTTAATCATTTTCTGGAAATTGGGATGACGAATTCTACCTTTACTATTAACACAAATTCTCATTGAAGACGTACACTATCCGTCACAAGGTGAAGACGGATAATGACCCTCTCACAATATGCAAGTGACTATATCCATGAGGTGTTCCATTTCTTCCCCACTTGCCCTCATATTTGTCTTATTGTGAGAGAGACACTATCCGTCCTTGTGACGGATAATGTCCGTCATAAGCAAGACGCTTTGGGTAACACAAATTCTCATTTGTGACGGCCGATAAATGTCACAAGCTTGTGACGGGTCAAATAATACCCACGGATAAAGACAAGCCATTTGTGATTCCCTATGCATTCTACCTTTTGTCTTATCTACCCATGTGGGTGATACTTGACCCGTCACAATAACCATCACAAGTGAGATCTATTGATGTGGTAAACAGATCAATTAGGTTGGGTTCGGTCGGACCAGTTCGGGTTGGGTCATTTCGGGTTTATTAAATTTTTGGGTTAGTTTGAGTTTGGTCATTTCGGATTACGGGTCTATTTCAGGTTTGTTGGTTGAGTTTGTTTCGGGTCAAATGAGTCGGGTTATTTCGGGTCGGATCATTTTCGGGTCAATGATTAACAGAAAAAAAGGTATTTCAATTTTGAAGTCTAATGTGGTCAATTAAAGTTACGTTTTGTCGGATCATTTTTGGGTTGAGTGGTTTCGGTTTGGGTCATTTCGGGCCGGGTTTGTTACGGGTCCATGAAAGCTCGGGTCATTTTAGGATCGGATCGGTTGTCATTCGGATGTAGTAGTTCAGATTAATTTCAGGTCTCGAATCAGTCTTTTCGGGTCAAGTCAATCGAATCGAATTGATTTTGCCAGCTCCGCAACTAATTCCTTTTTTTTCTTCTTTTCGATTGTAAACACCGGAATTATCCAACTTCATATATTAAATGCACTTAAATTGGTTAATGGGTCATGGCCTCACTCTCATGGGTGATCAAAACAAGACCCAATAACGGATCGAGTTCGGATCGGGCCACTTTTATATTTGCAAGAATCCGAGTTTGATCAGACCAGGTCATTTCGGGTTTGATTATTTTCGAGTCAGCTATATTCAAGTTATTTAGGGACAATGGACTTTGTGCAACAATAAATATTCGGAATGAGGCATTTAATAGGGTCAATTCGAGTTACGAGTCATTAGTTCAGGTATCGGATCGGGTTAATTGGGTTGAGTCAGTTTTATCAGGTCTAATCACAATTCACAACTACTATATAATTATTAGGTTATTGGTGTACTCACAAGAAACATACTGGTACAATGGAGGTTTTAAATCAGGTAACACTCTCTTTGTTACCATAATGTGGTAGTATTTGACCCGCCTTAAAATTTAAAACGAATAATTTATCCGTCTTAAACAAGACTTACTGATATCAATAGTACTTACTAGCATAAATAAAAAAAATAAGTATCTTACCCATAATAGGAATTGTCAAATTTCAAAGGTTTCTTGGTATGATCCGGTCCAGCCTAAGTGACCCAATCATAAATAACAAGATTTAGATTTAATGTCTTTTATATTTGAAAAAAATTAAATCTAAAAATATATCAATAATAAAGTTGATTAGACTAATGGATTTACCAGGACATGAATCCCTGAAAGCGCCACAATGTCTTTATTTGAAAAGCCCATTTTATGATATACGAAGTACATCTCTCAAATGTTTAGCATCTACACAGTAATACACTATTACAACTTTCAAGTTAGATTTGTTTGTTTATAATTATCAACCTTATATTTATAAAACAAAATTCATAACTCCTAATTTCTCACCCCTTCTATCACCACCATTATTATTTATCTTCTTTCTTCTACCTTCTCTTCACCTTCTCCCTTTGCCCTCTTACAATCAATTAAATTAATATATATATATTATGTGAGGTCGGATGACAAGTGGATGAGGTCAAATATACTATTATATGGGTAATTTATTAAAAAATAAAAAACTTTATATACCGTGTATTTATTACACAGGGTTTAAACTAGTTCACATTAATTATCTAGTTCATGTGTTTTTGAAATGAACTGGAGTTTAATTATGTCATGACAATCAAACGACACCTAACAACAACACCAACCACAACAACATATTATCCTGATCACAAATTCTCATTGAAGACGGACATTATCCGTTACAAGCTGAAGACGGATAGTGCCCATCTCACAGTATACAAGGGGCAGTATTCATGAGGTGCTCCATTTCTCCCCCACTTACCTTATTGTGAGAGGGTCATTATCCGTCTTCAACTTGTCACGGATAATGTCCGTCACAAGCAAGACGCTGTGTATCCTCATTAAGGATTGCAATTTAATTGCAATAACTGTATAAAACTAATCAAAAATCAAAAATCAAAATTAACATCCAATCTATATATATTATTAAAAGAGACTTTTTTCGAGCGATATTAGAGCGTCCACAACATCTTTTTTAGTTTTAGGAAAGTATATTATAAAATCTACCAAGATTATGACAAAGATACTATGTAATATTTTTAACATCAAAGTTATATTTTATATAAAAGAATTTTTTGATTATCAATCTAACCAAAAAGTATAATGCAAAACATTTAGAAACTTAAATATTTGGATTCGTTGCGAAAAATGCTTTCATTTGTGTATAAATTTCGTATTATTTACTACTTCCTCCCTTCCGCTGAATTGTTTACATTTACTCTTTGCACAAATATTAAGAAAATGAGATATCTCTACTTTTCATATGTTTACTTACACAACTACCCTCATGTAAGCTCCTCATATTTTGGCACCCACCCACCGAAAGGTATAAAAGTAGACAATGGTATATGGGTCATTTAATTGATCAAAAAATATCTGTAATACTACGGTTTTCCCTGCCTTTAGTGACTCGACCGAGTAGGACTTACTCTGTCGAGTAAGTATGTGTCTTTTTAAGTCAGAGTCTGGAAGTGGGGTACTCGATCGAGTAGCTGGGTCACTCGATCGAGTAAGGGCCACTCGATCGAGTAACATACTTACTCGATCGAGTAAGTTGCGTTACGGGCTGTTTTAATAAAGGTTGTAAATAACGCGAGTTAGCCTTATATTCTTTTGTCACGGTTCATTTGTTCACAAACCTCTAAACTTCCACAAAGAAAACCTCTCAATCGTTATCTCGCACTATTCGCGAACCCGGAGCTTGAGTCAGTAGTTTTCCGTGTCGATCGCATCGTTGTATTCCTTGTCTCAAGGGTAAGTTCCTAGTATGGTTTTTATGCATTTTCGTTATCGTTGGTTAAACCCTAAATTGGGGATTAGGGCAGTTTAATTGGGGATTGTTGTATAGATTGTGATAATTGATTGTTGTGAATATTTAGGAAGTGGATTCGTAGAGGATCGGTTCTAGTTGCTTGTGTCGCTGATCGGTGATTGCTTCCAGGTAGGGTTTCCCTACTCAGTTTCTGTTATTGTGTGGCATTTTGTATACGATGCTTGTATGATATATTTATCTGCTTTGTGTTGTATGATGTGACGGATTGATGGAGGTGGAAATGGAGTATGTTGCGAGATGCGTTCTCGGCTGAGTGGAGTCACTTGCGGGAGTGACTTCACGCCCTTGATTCGCCCTCCGTGGAACCCGCCACGGGAGGGGATGTGCACATTAAGGAACTTGGGTTTTCGCTCGGTATGATGAGCGGGGCTTAGGTGGGAACGGCTGCGGTCCCCCACTGGCAGGGCTACACACCTTGGGTGTGTAGTCAGTGATGTGGTGTGAGGTGATGTGGTGAAGGACAATGTACAATGTTGTTATGCTATGTTTCATTGATTTGATTGTATGACGGTGACTGACCCYGTGTTGTTTGTTGTAACTGTGTTGATCCATTCGGGGATGATGAGCAGATTTGTACAGGTATAGCTATGTTGCGCGAGGGATGGATGGGCATTCACTTTAATAAAGTTTCCGCTGCGTTATGTCGAGTCTTGCAATAGATGTTGAGACTTGTATTTCAGTTAATTGGTT
>VHZZ01002427.1:93798-104176 GCA_009801015.1 Silene noctiflora
TCATTTGATAAAACCTTTAAAATAAATATAATTATCGTCGACAAGCCACTTAACTAAGTTTCGAGAAAAATGGATTATTACAGTAAGGGTCACTAGGCCGAGTGTTGGTGACACTCGACTGAATGCGTTGTACTCGGTCGAGTATGCCAGTACACGACCGAGTGTACTCAACCGAGTGCGTTAGCGTCAGCGTAATATAATGTTACGCGTAAGTCGTGAACCAAAATCATTTTCATTTCTTTTCTTTTTCGCAAAACCTAAAACCAGAATAAATTCTCTCTCTCTCTTTCTTCTTCCTTCCACCCTATCACCTGTTGAGCATTCACTTAGAAGATCGCCATGGGAGCGAAGGTGCGAGTTGGATACGGTCTAGTCATCAGTCTATCGAGTTAGGTAAGTCATCGCCACCATATGTTGGTTTGGTTAGAGTTATGATTGATTGTGATAAGGTCATACTGTTGTTGTAGGTGTCGATGGCGGTCTTCCATGTGCATGTGTGTGATGATCGGTTCTTGCTTGAGAATCGCTAGAGGTAGGGTTTCCCTATTCAGTTGATTTCGTAATTGGTATAAGATGTATTGTGATAGATTACTGTTATTATTGTGATTAAGATTATTGCGTTTTCACTCGTTACGATGAGGGAGGATTAGATGGTACGGCTGCGGTCCCCACTGGCGGTGTGGATTACCTATTGCGATGGGTAATCTGACAGGGATATACACCTTGGTGTGTAGTCTGTTACTGACTACAGTTGAAGTTGGAGGATTGTTTGGTTACTATTGATTATCTTGTATGGTTATGTATATCTTGTGTTAATTATACAGTTGACAGGCCCCGTTTTTTGTTTTCAAATTGTGGTGATCCATTCGGGGATGGTGAGCAGTGTGACTTTCAGGTTTAGTGTGGATGGTGTCTTGGTGTAGCTGCGGGGTTGATAAGGTCGCATGGCATAAAGTCGATCATTAGGCGATTGTAATGTTACTAGTTGTACTTTCTTATTTTGTATAGTTGAGTTGTTTATCTTTTGTTACGCTGTAAGTTGTAAATGATTTATGAAATGTTCGTTGATGATTTATTTGATATACTTATCTCGGGCAACCAAGATGGTAGCGCCCTTATTTATCAAGGAAGGCCTAGTAAAGGCTCTTTGTGTAACACCCCTACTTACCAAGAAGCCTTGACTAGGCCTTCCCGGATAACCAGAGGTGCTACCATCTCGGTTGCCCGAGGTAAGTATATCAAATCGACCATCTAAGAACGTTTAATAAATAATTCACATTATTACAATAGAAACTTAGGTACAACTCAATTACATAATAAGGGAAAAATACAACTGATGACTCCACTATATCTATGAGCACAACTATGCCAAACAATCTCCCAAACCGCAGCATATACCAAACAGCTTTGCATCCATACATATAACTAAACCTGTAGGTCAACCTGCTCACCATCCACGAATGCATCATCACAGTTTTGAAAACATAAACGGGGCCAGTCAACTGTACAACGACACAACATAATATAATGTATGAACAATAATAGTAGCTATAACCATCACCTCCAAACTCAATAGTAACCAGTAAACGACTACACACCGAGGTGTGTAGCCCTGCCAGATTACCCATCGCAACAGGTAATCCACACCGCCAGTGGGGACCGCAACCTTACTACCAAAATCCCTGCTCATTGCAACGACCAAACCCAAGTCCATTAATGTGCACATCCCCCTTGCGTCGAGAAACACAAGAGGCGAACAATGGGGGTGAGACCATCTCTCGGAATGGCTCATAATACCAATACAAATACTATTAAAATATCATCATCATATCTCAATCAATAAGTAATAAAAAAGATTGTCATATCATACATCATACTAATATACAACCAACAGAGTAGGGAAACCCTACCTAAACAGCAATCCCAGAACCACCGATCAACAACGCATACAAGATCATGGAGAACTGCTATCGACACTCACAACGATGGTATAACCAGATTACACACAACCATAACCGTAACCCAAAACCTACAGATGGTGAGGATGACTTTCCTTACATGGTGAACGGCGAATAGACCGGAACCGACGCATACATCTACTCCTATGGTGGTCTCTTCGGTAGGGGCTTGAAAGAGAGTTAGGGAGGCAGAAGGTAGAGGGAAAAGTGTTCTGATTTTAGATTTTGAGAAAAGAAATGAAATGAAATGATTTCGGGTTATGACTTCCATGTAACATTATATTTCGCTTTAACTCACGCAATCAGTCGAGTACCAACATACTCGACCGAGTCAGCCGCACTCGGTCTAGTGCCCCACACTCGACCGAGTGTCCCGGACTAGATCGAGTTCCTGCGTCTTCATCAATGAGTCTAACATGGTTAAAAGTACTTATCGTCAGTCAACGGGTCCCCCAATAGAACGGCTATTAAACTTTGACAAGTGGGGGTGTTACAAAGTAGTATCATAGCGACGATTTTGGAACCTGTAGGGTGTCAATTAAAATGAACCTGGTGTTTGTATGTTGGGAGCCCCTTATGTTTGATTTTGGGTGACAAGGCGCCCTCATTCAAGAATCTCGGGCCCAATATGCTTAAGCAAGTAACCTCGGGGTGGGATGTTGAGTTGTAAACTGTGTTTGTGTTTGTGTGCTGGATGTGACATAGGTGCGTGACAATATGTGTAGATTAGTTTAAAGGTAATATGAGTATGTGGTGTGTGTAATGTATGACTGCCTTAGTAATTGCATATGTGTCGGTATATTCGATGCGACGAACAGGAACGTGTTGCAAAGTATGTTTTTGGTAATATGTTTATGTATGGGGTTGACGAACTGTTTTGTTTGCATAAGTAGTTCATATTTAATTATAGAGATGTGTTATTGTAATACCACACACTTCTGGGTATAGGGAAATCGGTCGAGTTGGGGATACTCGACCAAGTGTGTCAGCCAGTGTTTTGAGTCAGGGTTCTCCTTTGGGTGAACTTGACCGAGCTTGGTGGTACTCGGTCGAGTGTGGCGTACTCGGTCGAATATTTCAGGTACTCGACCAAGTGCCTGGTTCAGTTATGTTAATTTCCGCAGTTTGGGTTAAGGTGATTAGAGAAGTATAAATATTGTGTAATAAATTTTTAAAATCAATTTTCACAAACCTAAGCTTCGTTTCATTCTTCTCTAATCATCCTCATCATCTCCAAAGCCTACATTGATCGTTTATGTGTTCTTGCATCTCGTTTCCGTGTCGATAGCCTGGGTAAGTCTCTAGTATTTCTTATTCTAGTTTATGGTTGTTATTTAGAGTTGATGCAAACCCTAATTTGGGTTGGGTTGGGGGTAGAGATCGATTGTGTTGGTTGAGATTAGTATTGTTTGATTACCATTGTTGTAGGTGGTGATGTGGTACTCGTTGTGCATTTGTATGATTGGTTGCAGTGTGACGGATTGCTAAAAGGTAGGGTTTCCCTACTGAGTTGGCTATGTAAATGATATAAGACGTTATGTGATGATATGTTGTTGTTATTGTATGATTGAGGTTATTGTGTTGGTTATTGGTACTTCGTTGTGGGACCATTTTTGGTAGGTGGTTCCAACCTCATGTTCGCCCCTTGTGGCTCCCGTCATAAGGGGGATGACACATTAATGATCTGAGTTCGCTCGTTGCGATGAAAGGGGCTTAGGTGGTAAGGTTGCGGTCCCCACTAGCGGTGTGGATTACCTGTTGCGATGGGTAATCTGGCAGGGCTACGCACCTTGTTGTGTAGTTGGTTTTTGGTTACTATAGAGTTTGGAGGATGGACGTTACAGTTTGCTTTGGTTGATCATGGTTTTAATGTTGATGTTGTTATATTATTTATACAGTTGGCTGGCCCCGTTTTATGTTTTCAAAACTGTGGTGATCCATTCGGGGATTGTGAGCAGTTGGCTTAACAGGTGATGATAGATGATGTAGCTTGTGCGGATTGGACGAGCTGAGTCACCGGTTGTAGTTTAGCTTCCACAGTATTAGATGTTTTGCCACTTTACTTTTGTTATCACCTTTTGGTTTGAGACTTGTAATTTTGGAGTTGTTGTTCTTTACTTAAAGTTATTACATTTTAATTTATTTAATTATGATTACTGTGATGCGTACTACCTCGGGAGACCGAGATGGTACCATCTTCGTACATTGGAGTAGTCCTTGTTAAGGCACCATAGTGTATGGGGGTGTTACAAAGTGTTATCTGAGCGACGATTTTGAAACCTAAAACCAATGAACAAAATGAACATAGGGTGTCTAAATAAAATGAACCCGGGTAGGAGTTGTTTAGAACTACCGGAAAGGCTTGGGAGACGTCCTAAGGCTACAAAATTTTTCTTTACAGCTTTGAACTGGTCACTACGTGGTGTCAAGGGATCGTTATATGTTTATATATCTTATATGCAAGTTGGATGAAGTAAGATGTGAGTTGAATGGAAGTTGTTTGGAGTATGTGATCAATGTGTTGGAATGTATAAGCATAATTGGTGGTATGTATGGTTTTGTGTTTAGTAACATGTGGCTATGATATGTATATGTTTAAGCATGGGGGTAGTTCGAACTTGACATGACTCGACCGAGTGGGGGGCACTCGACCGAGTATTGGCTACTCGATCGAGTGGGTAATCTGTGTTTTGGGACAGAAGTTCCTGGCTTTACAACTTTGAACTGTTCACTACGAGGTGTCAAGGGATCGTTATATGTTTATATGTCATATATGCAAGTTGTATGAAGTACGATGTGAGTTGAATGTAAGTTGTTTGGAGTATGTGATCAATGTGTGGGAATGTATGAGCATAATTAGTGGTATGTATGGTTTGGTGTTTAGTAACATATGGCTAGGATATGTGTATGATATGTGTATATTTAAGCATGGGGGTAGTTCGAACTTGACATGACTCGACCGAGTATGGGCTACTCAACCGAGTGGATAATCTGTGTTTTGGGACAGAAGTTCCTGGAAATTTTTGACTCGGCCGAGTGTGTGAAGCACTCGATCGAGTGGTGAGTAGTTGACCGAGTACATAGTGTACCCGACCGAGTACGGTTTCTTGTAGTTTCTGATCAGTTTCTGGAGTGGTTGCACTCGATCGAGTACATATGTGACTCGACCGAGTGGCTTGTACTCAACCGAGTGTTTCATACTCAACCGAGTACCTCTTTGGGCGTTTTTTTTTATTCTGAGTCGTAGGCTATGTGATTAAGTTTGTTTTAGGTCTTAGAGCATTCTTTTACATATGTGTTGGTCCTAATGCGTAAGTTACCAGATCCTATGGCGTGTAGAGTATCACCTTATGATGGGTATGAGTTTCGTGGGGAGGACATATGGTTATACGTGGTAGTGATGGATAGTGAAAAGAGGAAGTGAAGTCGATGAGTTTATTGGGGCAAGGAGCACATTTTGTGAGATATGGTGAGTGATATAGTCTTGGGCTTGAGTAATGTAATGATAAGCATATAGGATCGAGTGGTGATGTGAGTGGTAATGTAAGTCCGAGGAATGTGAAAATGAAGAGTTTTTATTTAGGGATGTGAATTATGGTAATTTGGGATGTGTATGGATTTATGAAGGGAGATGGTGATGACTGTATCGGTTAAGGATATATGTAGTGGAAAGTCGTTATAGAAGGATGAAGAAGACAAGTGTGTAGTGAGCTTAGATCGAGTTATGCCGCAACGTGGGTTTGTAGATAGTGGTTGAGTTTGGGAATTTGGGTTATTAAGAGGTAAGCCTAGTGTGTAATTCTATGGGTAGGTAACAGTATAAGGTGAATTTTGGTTTTATGGAGGTGTTAAAGGAAGATGTAATTAACTAAGGAGTAATCTTTGAGTGGGTGGACTTATTGGTGGTGAGTGTGAGTGAGTAGGGCGTTGAGAAAGATTATGGATAAAAATGAATGAGAAGATGACCGAATTACTAAAAGAGCTATGTCGTAGGAATAAGAAGTGAATTGTTAATTGGTATTGTCGAGTGTACTGGGAAAAGAAGGATGGAAGTAAATTGAGTGAAGGTTGATCGGAGTTATGGGACATGAAAGTAGACAATCATGGTGGTATGGAGTATTATAATGAGGATATGAGTTAAAGGATGTGGGAGACAATATTATAGCCACGAGATTTTAGGACAACAAAAAGAACGAGCATTTGATAGCATAATTATTTGGTGTGAGACTTTGGTGGTAAGTTAGGGGGAATGAATGATCAAGGACAGAACTAGTATGGAAATTGAGGTGATTTTGTTAATAGGATTAATGGAGTTGCTATTGGGAATTTGTATCCATGGTTGTGAGGGAGCATAAGGTGCTGATTTAGAGGGCGGTTGTCGGGAGATGAGTATAGGCTATATGGTCACATTGGTTAGGTTGTGGTAATTACGCGAATTGGAAAAAAGGTGTTATGAAGAGCATTTGAATTTAACCTCGTGTGAGAGATACCTATTGTCAAGTGGTAACTTACGTGATCGGGATTGGTAATTAGATTTAATTATGTGTCTCTGATGTGTGTAAGTGATTGTGTGAGGTTTTGACCTCATGAGTAGTGGTATGGTACAATATTCATAAAGTTGTTATTTGGTTATTATGTGTAACATGTTGCGTGGTTCGATGTCGTGAGGTGATCGTTGTGCCAGGACGCTGTTTATTAGTAATGTGGTTGTTGTGTTCCGGGTTGTGATCCGGGCACGGTTCTCCGTATTGCGATGCGGGTACTTTCGTGCGGCGGTGTTGCGATGTTGTCATCAGTTGTGGTGGAGTAGGCGAGATACTTGTGAGACGAACTTTTGAAAGAATTTGTCAATCTAGTATGGGCATATCGATTGTTGTCTTGTTTAGTGTTGTTTCCTGTGTTTTTCGGCTTGTGGGTGCGAGTAGAGTATAATATGGAAGGAAGTTGCACATGTGGTCGTTGTTATCATAGTTACAATGATATCTTGTTGGTGAAACATAGTTGTGGGTGGTTGTTGGAGTACTTTCGATCCTATGTTAGATGAGGCATTTGTTGACATAGTTGTGGCAAGTAATTAGTGGAACATGTGTGTACAGAGCTAGAAGTTGCAGGTGGAACATGTGTGTACAGTATGCTGGGAATTAGTATCATGGTAAGTTATGGACGAGTTTGGCTGTAGTACAAAAAGGGAAAATTTGAGGATAAAGTTGGTGTGTAACAATTTTGGGTCTTGAGTGATGTTTTGAGGTTAGATGCGTAAATAGAAAGGAATGTGGTTGTGCAGTAATGTTATTGAAGAGTTAAGGTAGTGGTTATGCTGAGGATTTTGTGGTATATATTAGGTGATGTGCGAAGTGATTGGAAGAATATAACTGTTAGGGGACGAGAGCCTTGGATATGGGTATGGTTGTCGGTGTTGCGGTTATAGTTAACTATAAGTGACATAAGAGGATGATAATGGAAGGGAATCACTAAGGATCTGGTACTTGTCGGGTTATGAGGACGTAACATTTATCTTAAGAAGAGTCGGATGCGGCAAAGAGAGTTTGATGGTTTTGCATGTTGTAGTATATTTGGAAGTTAAGTTTTGAGTTTTAGTGTAGAATAACGGATGGACTTATGGTTGATATTATTAAAGGTAAAGGTGGTTCTTGTAGTAGTATGTAGTTTATATATATATGACTATGGATTAAGGTTGTAGGTGAGTATGAGTGTGGTAGTGTTAACGGTTTTGGGCGGTGACGTTTATGAGTGTGAGTAAACTTCGAGAGCGAAGTTCATTTTAAGGGTGGTGGAATGTAACATATCTTTTTGGTAGTCGTTCTCGCTTGAGGGATTGTATTGGTGGAATTAAAAAAGACAATTTTATGGTTGATACTATGTTGAGAGCTCCGTTGTTGAAGTAGGCGTTGTTTGGTGAGTTAGTGCCGAGGATGGAAGATGAGTGTTGAGTAGTGTTGGATAGTGGAGTGGTAGGTGTGCATGTTATGCAGATATGAGTGTGAACTTCGAGGACGAATTTCGTTTTAAATTAGGGAAGACTATAATACCACATACTTCTGGGTATAGAGAACTTGGTCGGCTGGGGGATACTCGACTGAGTGTGTCAACCAGTTTTTTGAGTCAGGGTCCTGCTTTGGGTGAGCTCGACCGAGCTTGGTGGTACTCGGTCGAGTGTGGCGTACTCGGTCGAGTATGTCAGGTACTCGACCGAGTGTCCGGTTCAGTTACGTTAATTTCCGCGGTTTTGGTTAAGGTGATTAGAGAAGTATAAATATCGTGTAATCAGTCTCTAAAATCATTTTTCATAAACCTAAACTACGTTTCATTCTTCTCTAATGATCCTCATCATCTCCTAAGCTTAGATTGATCGTTTGTGGGTTCTTGCATCTCGTTTCTGTGTCGATAGCGTGGGTAAGTCTCTAGTATTTCTTATTCCAGTTTAGGGTTGTTCTTTAGAGTTGATGCAAACCCTAAATTGGGTTAGGTTGGGGGTATAGATCAATTGTGTTGGTTGTGATTAGTATTGTTTGATTACTATTGTTGTAAGTGGCGACGTGATACTCGTTTTGCATTTGTATGATTGGTTGCAGTGTGACGGATTGCGAAAAAGGTTGGATTTCCTTACTCAGTTGGTGACAGGCTAATCGTATACCTATCAAAGATTACCAACTGGTCACTAACTAATATAGCTAGGGAAGTCGGGATCTTATCCACAAAGAGACAATTGCGTTCTATTTGCTAAATCTAAGTCTGTCTGAGTAACTGAATTGGGGTTTGTTTTGATTGTTTCAACTAAACCAAAATAGATTAAGGGAAAGAGAAAATAAGAGTATAAAAATATTGAAATAAATGAGTTTAACAGATAAAGAGAGATAGCTAGGATTGGCGGTTCACCCTGGTCTATTAACGGTCCAATCTAGTGTCAAAGGTCAGCATGAGAACGGTCCAAAGGGTGGTTAATAAATCCTTTCAGACCGCTATTCGCCCTAACATATTACTAATATGCTCTCGCCCTAACTAGCAAATTCTATCGTTCGCAGCAGATCTAGCCTCTTTCCAATCTTTCGATCTGGGTCGGAGTTTACCAAAACAGTTAATCAGTTACATCGACCTAACCAATTAAAGGAAATTGAAAGCTATGATTAACGATTCAAACACATAACCAAGTCGGACCTAATCTTTTAATTAAAAACACATTAAAACCATGGCTCCCCTAAATCCTAGCGTAAGGGATTTAGCTATGCATAATTAGATTAATAAAAGCAATAATAAAGAGATTGGAATTGAAATTGAATTAAGCATAATGAATATAAAGCAATAACAATTAAACATAAAATTAAAGCTTAAGAGGGAATAAGGAGAAACTAATAAAAACTAGAAGAATTAAATGAAGAACAAAAGAGGAATTTGATTATCGAGTAAGAGAGTCAAAGGGGAAAGATTACAAAACTCAGATCTCAAAAGTTCCAAGGCCAAAAGTAACGTAAGAAAGTTTTTTAGCTAAAATGTTTGATAACCTAAACTTATTAGTCGTCTTCTCTTAAATAATAAGAGAAAACGATGCTTAAAGATAATGGTCCGAGTTAAACAAATCCAAAAAACTCGCCTAATTACTAAAAGTAGTCGATCGACCAACAGTAACGGCCGATCGACTAAACGTGCTAGAAAACCCGTCAATCGACCAACAGTACCGGTCGATCGACTGAAACAATTGAACAACAGCACAAAAACGTCTTCTACTCTTGTCCACACGCTTCCCAAGGTGACGATTTCCGAACTCCACTCTACCAAGGATGGAAGTGCACTCCTGAGGTCGGGTTTCAGCTTGTTTACGCACACTTGAGTCAAAATCTGCATTGAATACAAGATAACCCAAAGTAATCCGTTCGTAGGTAAAATAGTAGCTAGTCGCTGCTAAATAAGCATAGAAATGCGTGCCAAAACAGTATAAAAAGTATTTGGAAAATGCACGCATCAAACTTCCCCAAACCAAACCCTTTCTTGTCCCCAAGCAAGCAAACAACATAAAACGTGAAGGGAACTTAATGGAACGAGTTTCATTCTCAGAGCTAGCTACAAATTGTTGCGCCTAAACCATTTAATGCAACAAATCAACACTATAGTAATAGCCAAATGAAAACGAGTTAAATCAATGTTTTTAAAGTTGTTGAATTGTCGACCTTTCAAGACTCTTATATATCAGACTCTCATGGGCCGCTCATCACTCAATTTAATGAACATGGTAAGCATTTTGTAAGATAGAAGGAAACAAAGTCGTTCACCTAACTACGACCTATAAGAGAATGCATGCAATATAACATGATACTGATAGGTCGTCGCTAACCTATGCAAAAATACCCTAACGGTACAACACAAGTAATGTAGTATGTAGGGGTCGAATCCACAGAGAGCTCGGT
>VHZZ01002428.1:20003-33482 GCA_009801015.1 Silene noctiflora
TTTTTTACTCCTTTTCTCAAACAAAAATCTAACAAGTAGCTTGAAAAAATAACCATAAATAGGGATTCGTGAGTAGGAATCAGGCTGTCGGTGCGGCTGGTCAGGTGAGAGGGGTGGTTCAGTGCAGGGTTCGCTGCGGGTGGTTTGGAAGGAGATGGACGGTAATTTGAGAGGGTTTATACAAAATGAAAAATAATTGTGGAAAAATAACAAGGGTATAATAGTTATTTATGTCCATGATTGAGTAAATCATGTCCATGAATGGGCATGACCCTATATATAAGAAACAATTTCATTAATTCGTCATCTTGCAGCGTCAGATTAAATTAATCACAAATAAATATTAGTTTAAGGGCAATAATTTATATCAAATATATATTAGGTATAAAATTAGACGAATCAAAGTAGTAAACCTAATCAAATTGGGGCTTGCCTATGATCAGCAAGGTTCAGACATGTTACTAAGATTAAAAATCCAGATGGACGAAATTATCATAGTCGAAAACATGACACATAATGAGATCCAATTAGTAACAAAGGTCAAATTGACAAAGTGATATGTGACAATCAAAAGCAATTGCGGCTAAGAGGAATTAAACAAAGCAGGTGTCAAACCAACTCATAAAGACAACCCGCAATCGACATGCATCATATGCACAAACCATAATTACGCCATATAGAAATTCCTGTTACTCAAAATAGAATGTACGAATAGGCTTCGTAACTAAATTCGATTTTAACAATACATATCTGCTCTTATACCATTGAAGGGTTTTGTCGGTACTTAAAACGATTTTAATAGACAAATCTCCATGACCATATGCATGTTAGAAATCAGAATTAAACATAAATAAAGAGGGGCAATCGAATTACCTCGCAGCGGAATAAATCCGTGAGCAATAAAATCCAGCAATATAAGAAAACTAAGAACCAAATCGGGATAACCCAACTGCTACAAATAACCAAGAGCATCCCAATTGTAGTGCCTCCACTAGTATCCACACGTATGAATAGGAGATGCGATTTGTATGCTAGTACACAAGGTAGGTTTATTATTAATATATCTGTATATATAGGGAGCTATAAAGACTCACTTTACTCTTACCTTGATCGCAACTGGGTCTAATCTAATTAGAACCCTATTTCCATATTTCAGTCTGACTGTAAATAGGAAACACCATATTCATCTTGTGTGTGACCCAGTGGGGCCGTTTAATTCTACACGAGTTATTAAACTCATTTAAGACTCGGTCCGTAAGCGGCTTCTAGCAAAACGTTACGGTTACATAGAATATAAACCGGGTTACCTTAATTGGACTCTAGACATAAATCTAACAAATATGTGGGTTATATCGTCTCCTTTTGTGAGGCAACGGACGTTAAAATTTTATGAAGAATAGGTAGAGTATGCTCTCAGATGATATTGAAAGAAGAGAAAAAGAAAGTTCAACCACCTAACACTTATACTTCAGGAAGATGTTAATAGTTGTACATTTTTCCCTTAATCTAATTTAGGAATCTCTTAAAGGTTCGTCTATGGTTTATTTTGGGAAAAACAGCACATTTACGAGAATAGTGTTTTGTATTAATCAAAAAGAGGTGGTGCCTATAACAATGAAAAGGCTAACTACATACTACAACTATGACTCTGATCTTTTGGACTTAATTTCAGCTCATTTCAGTTCATCAGTTCAGTTCAGCTTCATTCATTTCAGTTCAGCTCCATTAAGTTTAGTCCAGTTCTTTTCAGCCAAAAAGAACACAACCTATGTTCCTTGATATTGTACAACTATATGATTTCTACCGAATGACACAACTTTTATATTAAATGGAGTAATAATTCAACGGTCAGCAACTATATCAACCCCAAAATTTTGTTACATTTTGAATTCAACATAGTTGAACTTTTTTATCCAACTTAAGTTTATATTATTGTTATAGATGAACCTATTGGGAACCCCATGCATCGCACGGGCTTTCCAACTAGTTGAATGGTTATTTGTGAATAGTATACAAAATAGAAAGTGGTAGTGTAGAGTTAAATGGAGAGAGTACGATTATCCATCGAATAATCATTAACAAAAAAACAGGTCGACTTTATTTGGTAAACGAGGCCTCAAAGTCCTCCCAAAAAAAGTAATTGCAAATAGAGTTATCGAAGTCACTATCTCAAGTAGCGGCTTTGCCAGTTTGCCCCTAGCGTTTAATACAATGGAGTTCAGAAGTAAAAAAATAGTAAAAAGTAACGTCGTTACTGAAGTATTGGCTTTGCCTCTTATCAGATTTTTCTTTACAAAAGTGTGTTGTTTTGTATATACTTCGTATACAGCAAGCAGCAAGGTCCATATCCTAGGTAGACTCATTCACTACAAATAGTTTCACCTCTACGGTCTACCCCATTTGCAAATATTTTTGGTTTTTCATTCCTCATATAGGTAAATTAATAATATGACCGCGATGAACAACAGTACATCGTATGTTTCTTATTACAGGTATAAGCTTTACAACCTTGCTCAAATCCCTAGCATCATACATTGTTCAGTACAAATTCACCATCATCATTCAAAAACCCCTTTTGTAGAAGGCCATAGGTTACTTGGTGTATACATTCAAGAGTAACCACCAACTATGAGCAAAGAGTCTCTTTGTATCCATGATGCACTACTATGTAGCAACAATCACAATCCTCGTTCGAACGGATCTTCTAGCATCAACAACAGAAACGATAAATTGTAAAAAATGATTTTAGCATCATGCTCCCTCCTATTTCCTTTGTTGTTCCCTTGTGATTTTGACACAAGAATTAAGTGAATCAATTTGGACCACACAATACACATGATCCCACATCAAATTGATTTTGGACCACACAAAGTTGTCCAAAAAGGGAAAGAGGGAACAACAATGAAATTGGACGAAATTGGAAAGGGGAACAACAAAGGAAATAGGAGGGAGTATTTAAAATGAAGATGCTGAAAATCCCACTCTACCTATATAGAAACCAAAATTTAACCATCACATAAAACCTTTTAATTTAATTCAATTAATTAAGCATAAAATGTAATTACATTCTTCTATTAACTTGTCTTTTTATAAAGCTATTTTATTATTTTTGCCTTTTAGTTTTATTTTACGTTTATTACAATCTCTCTTCATACGAATATTTCAAGTGCCTCCAGTCATCACTTCACATTAGTACACTTGAATGATAAAATTTGGCTTACTCGTCGCCAATAGATCATGATGACATGATCATAAATCACGAAACAATGCATCCATTGATGGAACTCATCAACTTACCAGGAAATGTCCTCGCTTGAATGATATGTAGGAAGCCGTCACCATCTCCTAATAAGTGAACTTAGCAACTGCAGTAAGCAAAAAAAAAATTGAAGCGAGGCATCAAGCTAAAATTATGTACATTAAAGTATTAAACATTTAAACATTTACTCCAAACTAATGTTACTCGCATCTTCAACCTAATTATGTACATATGTGCTATGTCAAATACTTAACTTGGGTATGGTCATACACTTGAACATGTCATTTAAAACAAATACATCCCCACGTCTTTCATAAAACAGGAACCCAACACTTAAACAGGGCCCAGCCTAAAATTTCAACCGTAATTTAAATAAGCACGCCTGAAGCATGAGCTTCAACTGCTCAAGGATCACCGAGGCCTCTGCAATAATGCATAGGGTATTAGGGTGGCATATAGCATCTTTGCATAAGGCGCATCTCAAAGACGCGTCTAGCTCTTATATTAAGCCTTTTGTTTTGGCTTATCATACCTCACTTTTATTTCTGTGCATGCTAACACTCCCTTAAATCCAGAACAAGAAATCTGTTGCAAATAATATTAATATGAAAATAAAAATTGTCTGCAACAACAGAGGTACACCAAGTAACAACTCAAGGAAAAACCGTTTATGGTTCTATAACCCAGAAATATTAACAGAAGATAACATTATCACTCGACCATTTCCAAGTGTTTCTTTCTTTAATAATACTTCCTCAGTTTCATTGAGGTGTATACATTTCAAAATACGTGAGGAGGTTTTTGACAATGTATACATTTAATGGAACGGACGAAGTACTTAATAATGATGAGGATCTCACAATTAGAGAGTGAACTTCTGACAATCCTATAGATATTCCCTTTTGAGCTCTAAATAGCAAGGGAGAGGGAAGGAAAAGTTAGCTATAACTATATTCCTTCCAAATACTTGCAATGTTGAAAAGAATTTAATTTAGCTTGGCAGAGGAGATTGGATCCCTTCATTTCCCTCCCAACTTATTAACCAAACAAGGAAATTATCCCCCTTTTCCTTCTCTACAAATCCATGCATCTAAACAAGACCTAAGGTGTCCAAAACTTCACCTTTTGTAACCTGAAGCTTAACATAATTTTCAAATGAGTGATAACTACTGTGACGAAGAAAAACAATTCAATACCTCGAATAATTCAAATGGACTTCCTTTCCTGTACACATCATCTTTTTTGCTCCCACCACTGGGAAGAATTTGGAATAACAGTGCCCTCCAACCGATAAGCAAAACCGCTGTGCTACCAAGAGTCACCAAAGCGAAATTGGTGGGAGGCAGGTGTCCTGAAGTCAATGCTCTTATCCCCAGTCCTATCTGTCAAAAAAACAATGGATGGATGTGCACAAAGCAGCGGTCAGCTATATCCACGTGTCAAATTGCAACAAAATTTTACCGAGTGCAATCGAACATTTTATGACAAATTCCTCACCAAATCAACACCAAAACACATGACACCAAATCATTTCACTAAAACACTTTCAGCTTTGCTCAAATACAAGAACAAGAACATCACCCATTCCATGAAGAGCTCTTATTAATGGTGCAGTGGCGAAGGGTCAAATAGTCTGTTTCTCAAATGACCTAATTATGCCTACTTTCAGCTTTCCTCAAAGCAAAAAATGCACAGCATGCACAATTTCACAACATTTAAGTTAACACAACAAATACTGTATATAATGATCTCTTTTGGCTAAAACTGTAATTAAAACCCGAAAATGTATAAGAGGTTAAAAACCCATAGTAATAGCATCAAAAAAGTATCTAGAACAATATTGGACTAAGGTTATCGATAAGAGGATAAGATTCGGGAAAGCCACTTTCCTTTTGTGCTCATCAGGCAAGACAGTAAGAGTCAAGAGAGGTACCAGTGAGAAGCACTGGGGAATGTAGGATTTAGGAGGTGGTACAGGATTAAAATATATGACAACATGGCTATCAGATTACTGAGCCTAGGCCAGAGGCAGCAGGACTTGGAACACAATAGTTACGAATTCAGTTTACAAGACAGGGATTGAAGAATCTTTCAGGTAAGGGTTAAATGATCCAAAATTTTGGTTAAATCAATATATTGTAGCCTTGCAAGAACTAAATGCCCTACAAGAAACAATTCGACTTATTAGACAGTTGTTCATGAGATTTTTTTTGTCCATAAGGAGTCGGCACAACAACCCATAACACTATTTATAGTTGGATACGAGAATACAGAAGCACTTTGCATATTTATACAAGCAGCTTAAATTTTGAGCTACATAATTTAGTAATGACCAATAGCAGAACAAGGTTTTGCATGTAGTCTAAGTGCAAGTGCGCTACACTGGAATGAGCAGAGTAACATGTGGAAATAACAGAAATTCTTCCTACAGACTTCCTAATTGTCTAGAAAATGTTCCTAATTCACATGCCATAGATGCATTCCTTTGTAAACATGCTTACTATAAGTTTTGCCACGAGGAAAACCATTGTCTAGAAAATGTTGCATAACTATCTTATTGATCAAGCTCGTTTCAAGTTTGAAAAGGGCGACCAGGCACCTTGTCCAACAAACAAACTTGCCTCAATTATGCTACCACATTTGAATCATGGTGACTAGGCGATCACTAAAATGTCTGTAGAAGAAAAGGTTATGATACGAAACGTAATAAAGCGAAATGGCTCACTCAATTGATTGCACTTCTTATTTAGTGACGTTACTACGTACGTCTGACTATCTACCCTGAAATAGACGGGATTGGCATTGGGTTAAAAATATTGTCGGTATTGGTAGTGATAACTTCCTCCAAAATTAAACTTACAGTAGGATGATGGGCAATTGCAATAATTTGGTTTCTCAGTCCGTGACTCCGTTCCCTGGGACAACTTAGAAATATTAAATACTACGATGGAGGGTTCCTCATTCCTAGTTCCTACTAGAGAACACTTTACTTAAACAGGTACTAATTGGAAGATATGTACAGGAAAAGCGCTTCATCCTGCTGGAACCTGATTCTCCTCTTGCAAATCATATCATCATCTTGTTGCGAGATAAGAGAAGGGGTGCGTATCACATTTCGGCTCAAAGATGTGGACCATGACACTTGTGTCATCAGAGCACGCTTGAAGCATCCCATTGTTTAAGTGACTCGTTGGTTCATAGATGATCAATACAATGAATGTCTATTGGTTAATGGGTGTCTTCTAGAAATAATCCCATAGGTTCCTTTACAAAAGAGATGTAGTGCGTCTTTCATATTTATCTACTTGATCAAAACCCACCAATTGTAGTATGCAAACTAGTTTTTTGTTATTCTTTTTCTTCCTATTGGTTTAGTTTATCTATGTCTGTGAACACGTACTCAACTACCCTAAAGCTACAGTCTACAGATGGAAGCGATTGAAGCACTTTAATGAATCGCCATGTGAAGCTGTTCTGTAAATTGCAATCATGTAACGGCGCTATATACCAGCAGAACGACGTCATTTATAATTTTCAGCTTAGAATTTAGAGCTTCTGCAAGCGGTGTGAGATTACAGCATTGTAATGAATTCAGCCAAACTGGTTATTAATTAGAAAAAGGTTATGCAACAGACTGTAGCTCCAGGTGCACATATATTTCTTAGCATGGTTGACGATTTCATATGTTTTAGGAATACACAGTATTGCAAGCTACCTCGCTCTAATTACTAAAGAATTATGTCAGTAATTCTACAAATAATTGACCACAATCATATCTGTATTTGAGAAAACATAATGAGGAAAAGATAAGAGCTAACATCTGAAATGGTCAGACACACTCGGGATGAGGAATGAACTCTCAAGTCTCAAAATGCATTGAATGCACACAAATTTCTCACAGGATAGCTAAATGCCCCAACTCTTTACTCCTTAGCGAGACTTGCACCTCTAAACAACAGAACTTTAAGGAACTAAGCTTTAAGCTAAGAAATCTTCACTTTTGAGATAACAGCTATTGGTGGTTGTACACTCTACCTGATACGCATAATGGGAGAACCCACCCCAAAAACATATCTTAAAGTGTGGAAGAGTCCATTTCTATACAAACCTTACATCAAGCCCTCAATATGACCGACGTGGGCCTCAAGTCCCACACCTTGCAACAATGTAATGAACATCATGATATTAAATATCAGCCATTATGCGACATGTTTGGTTGTTACGTAAAGGATATTTAGCTTCCTGAGCCAATATTCTCCTATATGTAAACGGATACCAAATATACAATATTTGAAAAAAACAATGTTTGACTAATACAACTGCGAGTTCACTGATGTGGCCGACACTTGAGTGGTACAAAACAAATTCAATGAATACTAGGCCGGTAAAAATAAGTTGTGATAAGATGTGACAGTGAACTTGACACCATGTCCTAGTAAGCTATAGGGTTCGCAATCGGTATCGCGATTAAACAACAAGAAACAAACTACAAATGCATTAAAAGGCAAGAAAAAGGGAGTGTGAAGAGTCCATCTGCGAAGCTGATGCTCAAAACCACCTTCCCTCGTGATTTACGGTTCTCAATGTCCACATGCTCGGTTTTCACAATTTCTATAGATATTTTCTAGGAAAAGCTTAGTTAAAGAAGCTTGAAATGTTGTTGATAATGACTTGCCAAAGATATTCGACATCTTATTGCTCAAAAATACTTTTTCTCTACTCTGAAACTCTGCACTCCCTTTTCAGTTCCATAACTAGCACTCTAATCAAAAATAGCTGAGGCTACTAATCACAAAATTTCTTGTGAGATTCTGATCTCCAACATGGCTAACAGAAAGGCACGGTAACCATGAAAATCTCCTAGGGGTTAAGACTTGTAAATTCTAATATATGGAAAAGTAGGTTTAGAAAGAAGTACCTATAGACATAAAAACCGGTACGTTGTTGCTACTTTTTTTCAAATTACACTTTCCTAATATCCTGCATTAGGAAGGATCGGGTACGGATATTATTTACCCATATCCTTGATTATTCTGTGGGACATGGTATGACCTTAGAAATGAAGTATTATTGCTGTCCTGTAACATAGAGCATCTCATAGAAGATAATAATTTCCTGCAACATTATGAACTACCTTTACAAGCTGAGTTACTAACATAACTATGAAATGTGGATATAGCAAATAATAATCTACTAGCAAACAAAATTCAAAACCATAAATCTTCGAATTTTTCGACTTACTGGAATACCCAATGCCCATGATTTAGCAGCAGCTGAAACAGCCTTATTTGAACCATTCATCCCTCGACCATCCTCGCTATATCCTCCCAGAAAATATGCACTAAGAAACCACCCTGCGTCAAATTCCAGCAGTTTGATAAATACAACCAACAATAACACTCAAATGAACCCTGCATAATTGTTAAGTCAATAGTCATCTTAATTTCACAAACCTGCAATAAAAGGATCAGCTGTTCGCAGCGTTTCAGCATCAAAAACAGTGAACCCATGACTGAACCTTCCAATTGCAGCAAACATAAACAACGCCAACACATCGCCACCGGCTAACAATGCAATTCTCCTGCATTATTAACAATAAAAATCATGAAAATCTTCCCAAGAGATGAACATATACCCCCACTCCCCAGACACCTAAGATTGGCCACATCCGACTTTTAAGGTCACATTTAGCGATTATGAGTACCCTTTCAATCTCATCCATTTGTTTACACTCTTTTTAGTCCGTTCAACCATTTGTTTGCATATCGTAATCAGATATACTTTCCACGTAACTCATTTTCGAGTTAGTACCCATGTGAAGAATGGACCCTTCCATAATTATCATCTACACGACCCATTAAAAGTATCTCCATCAAAGGGCATGAAAATCAATCTTCAATTTAAAGGTAAATGTAAGCAAATGGATGGCTTACATTTACTCGCCAAAGGTCATAACTCACAAGTCCTCAGAACAAGGCTTAAGAAAGTACTAGTCAAGAAACTAGTAGTTCCCGCATTACTACTTGAAGAAATCCGTCTTTAAAGTCTTATCGCTCCCACTTATTCCCAATTCAGCAACACCAACATAAGTACATAACCCTTTAACGATCTGTAACGTGTACAGAGAGTGATTCTACTTGAAAAAAAAAGTGGAAAATTATGACCCAATTTTGTCAAATTGACAAAAAATTCTCATGATTGTAACTCAATACTCCATATACCATCTATTATTCTCTAATCTCTATCTAAAGTATCACATGGAATCTAGTACTCCCTTTGTCCCAATCATTTGTTTAACTTCGATTAAACTACTAGACATAGAGGAAAAAAAAGGTAAACAAATGAATGAGACGGAGAGGGTACAATGTTAAGAAGTCTAAGGTAAGGTATCATCAAGGCTTCAATCTCCCTATCGAGGCGGAGCGAGGAGTTAGTAAGGAATGTCGCAACCCCTACCAAGTTACTCAATTCATCTATTGCATTACTAATTTGCCCTGGAAATGTAAACTTCAAATCCCGACTCCGCCACAATCCCCTTAAATCCTCAATTATACATATAACAATAAGAAAAAATAATAGAAAAAGAGTGTTGAGAAAAGTACCCCCATTTCTGAACCCGGGAAGAAGAAACAGAGGGTTTATCAAACTGAATAACACCTTCCAAAGGAACCCCATCTTGTCCAACAGAAACGACGTCGGTTTGCTGAAAAGGAGGGGGTGATTTGGTGACAGGGGTAGAATTGGAATCCGAAGATTTAGCTAGAACGAGAGGAAATCGAGTGTTGTTAGTATTGGTGTTGCGTTTAGAGAAGAGGGTGGTGATTGGGTGGTTGCTGCGACGGCTATTGTTGAGTGCGGAGGAGGACGCAGCGGAGGAACAGGTGCATCGGCTGGTACTGGGACCCGCTTGGCTTAGCACCAGCATTTTTGGGTGTATAGATTCAAGGGATAAGGTAGGAATATAGGATGAACCAACCACTTGAGGCAAACACAAGCTGATGAACTCAAATTCGATCCTGCGCTTCAGACTTGAGAACGATATATTGGTAGTGTCACGGGAGTACCGAGACCGGGGTCATTCGTTTCAGATTCGGATTGATATTAAAAAAAAATTCTTTGTTTCAAATGAGCGTGTACTATATGGCGGGAATTGAATCCCTAAACTTTTACAACTTGAGTTAACTCTTATAAATCATTTGGTTACATACGGGAACTTACAATGCCTATGAGGTGACATATTACATGATTTTAGAATTCATGTGAATTATAAAATGTTGTTTGGTTACATGTAAGCATTATAATTCATGTAGGCATGAGAAGTTCCAATTCATGTGAATTGGGATAACCAAACAACCTACCCATTTTGCAAGTCACATGAATTAAAGTTCTTGTGTAATTTAGTGGGTAACCAAACGACCTCTTACTCTCAATCGATATTAGAATTTTAGAAGTGAGGTTTTTGTCATAGTAATATACTCCGGAATTTTTGAGTTCGGTGTTAACGACTTGGCTTAATGTTTATTACTCCCTCCTATTTCATATGTTGTTCCTCTTTCTCTAATATATATGTGAGGAGTATTTTACTGAAAAGGGGACAACGTATAAAATAGGAGGGAGTATTATTTTTTATTTCAAATGACATTATTCGTATGAAACTAATTCAGAATATCATTACTAAATTTAGAATCATGAGAAAAAGTATAAAGTAAGAGTACTTTATAAGAAGATAAACCTTTTAATTAGATCCAATTGATTAGATGAATTTGGTTTTTATATGTTACATATATGTTAAATTTAGTTCAATTTTGATTGAATAGAGTTTTGTGTGCTATTCAAGTTACTCGTATTGACTGTAAAAAATAAAATAAAAAATAAAAAAAAATTACTCGTATTAAGTCACCGATAAGATATATTCGATTAGTTTTTTGGGTTAAGGTTTGTTTGCCATTTTATTTAACGAAAATTATAGCTAATTGTTTGTTCATCTAAATGTGACCTAATAACTGAATTGTATTAAGGTAATTGTAATAAAACGTTACTCCAAAGTTAACATTATTTTGATAACTTAGTATTTTATATTGATGACTTGCCTATTTATGTCAGTATTTATCATAAGTTACCGGGTTATCAAAATGTTAACTTTGCGTTATTCTCCTTCTCTACCCATCTCGTGTTATAGAATGGTCATTAAGAGTTGTTGAGTAGTACAAGACTAGTATAAATCTCGTACATGCATGCACGGTATATATATAGAGAATTTACTTTATAATAATGTATTACTAGTTTGACACCTGTGCGTTGCAACGGGGTAATTAACTTAGTTATAATTTTGCTTCCTATGTCTAATTTTGTTAAATACGATTAAAATATTTTTTTCAAATAAAATAAAACATAAAACACTTTGTTAATTAAAAAAAAGGTTGTAAGGCTTAATATTTGTATGTTATTGTTGTAACTGACGTACTCTTATAAGAGCTCTCGAAGACAATACTTGAGAGACTCAAATTTTTTGGATTGATACCGAAATTCAACGATACTCTTATTTATAGTCATGGGATAATCCAACCTTATGATAATCTGTTGATGTGGGACAATTCAACTATTTATACGTAGTATATATATTCATCACACCTACATTATTTTTCAATGTGAGACAAATAATATACTAGAAGTACACAATATTTTTCGCACCTTATTCGACATCAAATCCGGTTTAATAATGAGCAAATATTATACTATCTATTAATATTCGTACGTTTTTTTTCTATTTTTTTTATCATGATTAAAATATGTGCAAATGATATGAAATCTATACTCTAATGATAGCATTTTTGTAACTACAAATCTAATTATATAATTTTCATAATTTTTTTACAATACTTTTTTTGCCAAATATAAAAGAAAAATTATAAACATCATTTCAATATAACATAGAAAATATATATCAAACATTATATTATCTATTAATATCCGTATGTCTTTTTTTTTCATCATAATTAATATATGTGTAAATGATATGAAACATATACTCTAATTAATTATGACATTTTTTTTACCACGAATCTAGTTGTATAATTTTCATTTTTTTTGTTACGATACTTTTTTGTCAAGTGAAATGTATGAGTTTTTTTATAAATAAAAATTATAAACATCGTCAATTGAATATAATATAGAAAATTATATCATATTGTGGAGAAAATAATACAAACTCTTAAGAGCTCTCTAAGACAATACTTAAGAGACTCAACAAATTTTGGGTTGATGCCTTAATTCCAATGATTTCTCCTATTTATAATTATAGAATCACCCATCTTATGCTAATCTTTCGATGTGAGACAATTCTACTATTTATATGTAATTTATTTACCCCACCTGCATTATTTTTCAATGTGGTACAAATAACATACTAAATAAGAAATACATCATCTTTTTCGCACCTAGTTCGACATCCAACCCAAATTCCGAATACGAGAAATTGCTACTTCAATATATGTAATAGTTATATACTATACCATTTATTAATATTTATACATTTTTTTCTATTTTTTATCATAATTAAAATATGTGAACATAATATGAAATTTATACTATAACATTTTCTTACCACCAGTCTAATTATATTATTTTCGTATTTTTTTTCTATACTTTTTTTTTCAAATAAAATGTAATTTTTTTTATATAAATATTGAATAAAATATAGGAAATATATATTATATTCTAATTATAATTATAATAATAATTAAAATATTTTCCACTATATTTTTTATATTTCAAAAATATTATTTAGGATACTTTTCTAAATTAATTAATTAATTTTTAATAATAAAAACTCTTAAGAGTCCTATAAGACGGTACTTAAAAGACTCAAAAGATTTTGCTTGATACCTAAGTTTCAAAGATAACTCATATTTATAATCATAGGATAACCCACCTAATGATAATCTTCTAATGTGAGACAATTCAATTATTTATATGTAATATATTCACCACGCCTGCATAATCTTTCAATGTGCTACAAATAACATATTAAGAACCACCCCATCTTTTATCATAATTAAAATTTGAGAAAATAATAATGTTTCGTTCATAGCATTGAATTGTTTACGTTTCTATATATGAATATTTTTTGATCAATTAAATGACCCATATACCATTGTCTACTTTTATACCTTTCGGTAGGTGGGTGCCAAAATATGAGGGGCTTATATGAGAGTAGTTGT
>VHZZ01002430.1:30576-44835 GCA_009801015.1 Silene noctiflora
TCCCTCATGTATTCTTTTCTATGAGATTTAAATATGTGATCACTATGATCGACAATTTGTGATCGCATTATTGTCGGGGACACTTTCTCCAACAAATAGTTGGGTTTTGGGGGTGTGTTTGGAAGGGGTTGGTTTCATGGTTTGGGTTAGTTAAGATGGATTCTAATTGAATTAAATTAGGTATTGTTGTAATTAGTTTAATTATTTCATAATTAGTTCAGTTGTTTCGTAAATTAGAATAATTAGTAATTATAAATATTATTAATTATCTAGGTGACAGATTTGTTAAGGAGCATTATTAATTAGATTGCTTTGCTATTTAATTGAAGTAATTGAAGAAAAGGTAGGATAACTACTCAACTCAAGTTATTATTAATGAATTGTGCAACTTATAAACTAATGTGAATTGGATGGATTATTGGGTGAGTTTTATGATTATTGTTGGATGCCTCAACTTCATGTCTAAGATGAATTGGTTGGTAATTATTATTTATCATTGTTGCATATCATTTGAATTGGTTTCCTCACATTCGTTATGGGATTAATTATTATTGTTGCATGGCATACTGCATTGGTTTCCCTAGGCCGGTTCTGGAGGACTTGTCTCTGGGATGCGTTTACCTGAACTTCGGTTGGGATGATTGCATGGTTTTTCCCAGACCATGGATTGGCGGGATGAATAGGTCCATCAGGTGATGAGCTCAACTGCATTGGCATTGGCATTGGCATTGGCATTTGCATATCATATCATATTATGCATTTTCATTTATTTCGTCTTATACTTGTTGTTAGTTATTCTACTAAACCGTTTGGTTGACAGTGTATTCTGTAAACAGCTTTGATGAACCAATTATTGGGAAGCAGATTGACTGACAAGTACATAAGTTAGCTTACTTGGGAGCATAGGGACGTGAGCTAGACTTGGACTATAGCTGTTGTCTAGATCACTTTAGTTTGACTTAAACTATATTTATGTATTTTATTTATTTCCGCTGCGTAGTAAATTGTAATATTAAAGTTCAAATTTTAATCAGTTGACAAATGCAATAAGACCTTGATTGGATAATTTTATTTAAAGTACTTTGGATTGCTATACTTTGTTATACACCGCCTCAGGAAACTGAGATGGTAACTCTCCTATTTACTAGGCAGCCCTAGCTAAAGGCTCTTGATTAAATGGGGGTGTTACAAAGTAGTATCCCTAACCCAATAAATCTAATGGACTTAGGATGTGTATAGATAAAATGAACCCGAGTAGAAAATTTTAGGAGCCCCTTTTGGCTTAGGATGAGAAGGTACCCTCATCTTGTTTTTGTTGATGATTTGCTACTTTTTTCAAAGGGCGATGTTCAATCTATCATGATAATTCTCAAAGCTTTTGCCACTTTTTCTGTTGGTACTGGTTTGAAAATGAACTCTATGAAGTCCAACGTATATTTTAATGGAGTCTTGCATTCTGTCAGGTATGATATTTCTGCTAGTGTTTGGTTTTATTGAAGGTACTACTCCTTTTAAGTATTTGGGAGTACCTATTGTTGTTGGCAGGCTCTCTCTTAAGCATTGTGTTGTACTTATTGATAATGTTACTGCAAGAATTAAGAGCTTTGGAGCAAAAGAAATTGTCATACAGTGGAAGGCTTACGCTGGTTGCCTCTATTCTTACATACTTGTATAGCTATTGGGCTACTATTTTTTTTATTCTTAAAGGTGTATTGAGGAGAATTGATGCCTTATGTAGGAACTATCTCTGGGATGGTTCTACTGAGTACATTAGAACACCTTTAGTGAGTTGGGAAAAGGTTTGTACACCAAAATGTGAAGGAGGTCTTGGCATCAGAAATAACTTTTATTGGAATGTTGTTGCTATTGATAAACTGTCCTGGTGGATCTATAGTAAACCTGACAGTTTATGGGTTAAGTGGGTGAACCATGTTTATATCAAAGGTCAATACTAGTCTATATACTCTCCTCAGCCAGATGCTTCTTGGGGATGAAAAGCCATTTGTAAAATCAAAACTCTCTTTGCTATGGGGTTCTCTGCTGGGCAATGGACTGCAAATCCTTCTGGGTATTCTGTATCTAGTGGGTACCATTGTCTCTAACAGAAGCAGACTGTGGTCTCCTGGCATAACTCAGTTTGGAAATTTTGGTGTCTCCCAAAGCACCAGTTTATCAACTGGTTAATTGCCCGTGAAGCCCTCTTACTTAAAGATAAATTGTTCCACTTGGCCATTAGTCAAAATAACTTGTGTTTTTTATGTGGTATTACCACTGAAAGTCATACTCATCGATTTCAGCAATGCATATATACCAGGAAAATTGTAGGAAGGATCAGTTCTATACTGCACATCAGGATGCCTGCTACTGACCTGCTTAGTTGGCTGCAAACTAAGCCTTGGTCCAAGGTGAAGAAAAAGATAACTAATGCCTGGATTCAGGCTGTGTTCTACATGATTTGGAGAGAGAGGAATCAGGTGCGAGTTGATGGAGCCCTTTGTCAGCCTCAGAAGGTTGTTCATGAAATTTGTAGCTTGGTAAAATTGCGTTCAATGTATTGGCTTCAAAATGTTAAATCAAATAGAGATAAGACATGGTTAATTCAGCTTTTGCTTAGTTTGTAATTAGCTATGTCCTTAGAAATTGTACCAAGTGTTGGTAGATTGTAATAGCTTGTTTATGATCATTAATGGGATTCTAAAATTTCACCAAAAAAAAAAGAGAAGGTACCCTCACTCCAAACCCAGACCCTATCAGTTTTGAACCGGTTACCTTGAAAGAAATTTACGAGTGGGGTAATTAAAAGGAACATTGTTTTATTCTCTAAGGGTCAAATCTTTGTTTGCCTTAGGATAGAGACTACTAACCTTTTTGCAGGATGCAGATTGAGGTAAGTATTATGAGTGTTATGAGTCTGGCTTAAGGCCGCGTATTGTATTGAATGTGGCATTGAAATATTTCGCATATTTGGGGGTTTATATGAAATATTGGTGAACTGAATTATTCAATGAGTTATTTTATGAGAATACAGTTGATAATACTATTGGTTGGATTGGTTAGATGCTAATATGTATCATTGGATGTTTTACATGCTAAGATATTGTACGATGTATGTAATAGTAGTAACATGTCTAGTGATATGCGAAATTTGTGATCCCGAAACCATTCTAAATAGAAGTAGTTGATTGAGTATATTATAGTAGTTATTCATAACTAGATTTTGATGTTTCGGGATTGTTGTTCGTGGGGCAGTCGTGAGTGGCAAGGGCCGTGGTGGCCAAGGGTTAGGATCACCGTGGTTGGTTGGTCTTTGGCCAGTCCAGTCAACCACATGTTGTTTTGTTTGCAGGAGCCTTATTTCAAACCTGATGTCACATTTTCTACGCGAAATCTTATAGGTTCTATTTTATTTCTTATAGAACGATGCCTCCAAAGAAATCTACACCTACAGCCACTACCTTGTCCCAAGAGGAGATCGATCGTTTAATATCCATGAATGAGGCTTTAACTACTGCAGTGAATGCTAAGAGGTTAGCTAGGGATGCAACAAAAATGAGTGTTACTATCTCAAGGCATAATCCGACGAAGTATGATGGGTTAGGCGAATCATCATTTTTTTGGAGATTCGCATAGAGAGTTTGACAATATATTCGAGTTGTTGAGTTGTCCTGCGGAGCTGCAAGTAGATCAAGCTGCCTTCTACTTGAAAGGAAATGCAGGATTGTGGTGGACTCGCAACAAGGAGGCCATAAGGGAAGCTGCAGCTGGCAATGGGTGTGAGTATGTGAAGTAGGATGGATTCAAGAAGATTATGAGAGCTGTGTTTGTTCCATAGCATATCTGTCGTAGGATGAGAGCTGAGTTTGATGCTTTTAAAATGACGGATGAGATGATAGTGGAGACTTATCACAACAGATTTATGGAGTTGGCTGAGTATGTGTCTTATTTGAACTTTACAAATGAGATTCTAGAAATAAGATTTGAGAAAGGATTAATAACCAATATCAAGAAGAGGCTTGCAGCTGGTGAGCCAAGTAATATGGAGGAAGTTTATCAGCGAGCAGGGCATGCAGTAAGAATTGCTGATATGTTAAAGGAAGAGAAGAAGGAGAAGGGGGATAAGAGGAAGTCAGAAGCTGTGAATAAGAGTGCAAGAGGCAAGAAGAAGTAGAATACAGATCAAATTAAGTCATATTTCTCAAGTGGATTTGCGTCGGTGGGGTATGGCCGAAGGGAAGGAGGCCAAGGTGGCCTAGCCCTAGTTGAGTGGGTCGTGTGACTTGTTTCAGGTGTGGGAAGCTAGTTCACAAGCTGTAATACCCCGTATTTTAAGGCTTGATTAGTGGTTGCTCAGACGGTGAAATTATTAAAATGTATTTTAAAATATATTTTATAAATTATAGAATTATGTTGTGAGATGGAATAATGTAATAAAATAATGGATGATTCGGGAATGGTTGTGGGCCATGTATTGGGCCGTGTTTGCTAATAGTAATAATAATTATAATATAATAATAGTAGTAGAATTTGATGATAATTAATAATACGTAAATAATAATAAAAAAATAAAATAATAATAATATAAGTTTCTTATTTCCTTTCTAATTGACCTACCTTACTACTATATAAGCAATCAAACCCTCACATAAGATTGCTAAATCTCTCATAAAGTCAAAAGGCAACATAAAGGAGGAAAAATAAGGGTTTCTAGATCTGAACAGTTTGCCTCAAGGTAAGTTTTATAAAATCGTCTCATAATATAACTCGTCTCGTAATTGATTTATATTACTCGTAATTAAACACCATATGACCTAACTACACCGTGACTTGACCGTGGACCGCTGGGGGTATGACCGGATTTCTCGTTGACCATCGTTTACCGATAGGGGAAGGGTGTTGTTGGGTTTACTTATTGTTTGTTCATGTTAGGCGTTGTTATCGCGGGTTTAAGACGAGGCTAGGGCGCCAAGTGTTGGCTGTTGGAACTTGTGGCTGGGATGGCGGTAACGAAGGGCGACAGACAATTGTGGTGGTGATCTTAGTGGGGACCACTGGTGGCGATGGTGGCCAGTATTCGAAGGTTGCGGGTTTTCGGGTTGTGTCTTAAGACGGGTAGTACATCGTGAGTTGGGGCAGACGTGGCTGGTGGTAGGGTAGTCGTCGGTGTAGGGTGGGGGGCGAGCCCGGTGGTGGCGTCAGGTTGGTGATAGGTAGTGGTTGGTGCGTCGGTGGTCGGAGTTGCGCGAAAACAGAGGGAGAGTTATTGTGGTTGTCGAGGGAGTTAGGGGTGAGGATAGATATGGGTGTGGTCGTAGCAGTGAGGGGGTGACGTTGTTAGTTTTGGTTGGGTCAGGGTGGCGCTGTGGTGGCGGCGGTTGTTGTGTTGCGTGAAAATAGGCAGTATGTGTGAGTATGTCGTGTGTAATGATGTTATGAGTGTAGTGGTAGGGCGTGTGCTTTTGGGTTTGGTGGTGGTCTTGTGATGGTGGATTTGGGATGCTGGGTGGCTGACGGTGGTGGTGAATAGGAGGGAGTCTTTGCATCGGTGTTCGCGGGAGGAGGATTATGGGAGGTAAGGAGTTCACGGGTTCGAACCGTGGGGAAAGCAGCGAGTTATGAGAGGTAATGGGGGGCTTGATACGTTGCGGGTTTGAATCCCGCTAGGGGCATAGTAGTATGATAATTAATATAAAATTTATTTTATTAGTTCTTTCACAAATTTTACGTAATTAGTTTTAACTCGGGTTTTGTGTCGTAATTAAAGTAATTGATTAATGGGCTTTGAGTTTATAAGTGACGGGTTTTACTATTGACTCGGGTTTGTTTATTTGAGTTGGGATATTTATTAGTTAATTATTTATTTACGAGTCGGGATTAATCAATTAGTTGACTTAGGCTTTGTATTTGACTCGGGTTTTTATATACCGTAATAATTAATGATAATGGGCTATAAATACGTATATAATAATTAATAATGAATTACGAGTAAAGTATAGATAATTGATATTGAATAAATATTATTTGTTAGGTGATGAGTTCGGGAGACGTGCTTGATTTATATCTGAGTCGGAAGTTGCTATTTGGATTATTGCGAAAAGGTAGTGATTATCCTATTCAACTATTTAATTGTGCAATTGTAATGTGAATATATATTGTTTTGTTGTTGAATGTATATTGTAATTGTTGGTGAGTGTTTATTGTTTTTGGAATATTGTGATTACGGATGTGGAATGGAGAAAATGGAGTTGAGTTATTTATGAGCATTGTTGGTTACTTGAGTATTGATGGGTGCGTATTGTAATTTGATGGAAGGGACCGACATACCGCTAGTCCTTGTGTTTGTTTAAAGGGACCGGTCTGAGCAACCGTTAGTTCTTGTGGCGTCAGTTGATCACTGGCCGCCCCTTAGAGTCTTTTCTCTAGTAGGGTCACTACTAGGGAAATGTTCACATTCGGAGCTGAGGAAGCGCTAAGACAGAGTTTGGAGGAGTGGGTGTTATTGGAGTATGTTGTGGATGGACGAATGTTATGGGTGCTATCGTAAACTGTGATTTTATAATTGAGTTGGATTTATTATTATCGTGTTGACATTATTATCTTTAATTATGTTGTAAATTATGTTGTTTGTTAGTCCCTACTCAACCTCGTCGTTGACCGTGTATTCGTGAACACCTGTGATGAACCAAATATTGGGGAGCAGTTTGATTGACAGGTATTTGAGTTAGAGGACTTGGGAGCTTACGGGATGCAAGGCATGAGATGTTGGACGATAGTTGCTGTCTAGATCACTTAGTCAACGAAAACTATATTTTTATGTAATTTACTTATTTCCGATGCGTGGTAATTGTAATATCGAAAGTTTAAATTTACTCAGTTTTATATAAAGTACTTTGGTTTGTTTTACTTTGTTATTCACTACCTCGGTCATTCAGAGATGGTAACAGCTCTATTTATTTGAGAATGTCTTGCTAAAGGCTTTTAAATAAATGGGGGTGTTACAAAGTAGTATCAGAACGAACGATCCTCAGGCCTAAACCAATGAACAACAATGAATGTAGGATTTGTCTAATAAAATGAACCCCGAGTAGAGACTGTTAGGAGCCCCTCTTAGTACGGTTAAGAAGGATCCCTTAATTCGTACCTTGGCCCTCACAGTTTTGAACCGACACCTTGGGGGAGGATAACGAGATATGGGTTATTAAAAGGCATAGTGATTAAATATGGGTCTATGGATGCTTTTAATTTACAAATTCTCGAAGCTTCGTGCAGGATGCGGAGTTAAGGTACGTTCGTGGTGTGATTATGAATTTGGCCTAAGGCCGTGTGTTTTGGGTGATTATGGTGTTGAGGTTTTCATGATTGAGTTATTATATGAGCTTGCTGATGATTTATTTACTGAATAATTTGTGTATGAATAAGAGCATGTTTACTACAGTAAATTGGATGTTTAATTATGTGAATGAGCATATTAAGTGAAGTAGAAATTTCATGTCTAGTGATATGCGGAATTTGTGATCCCAAAACCATGCTAGATAGAAATAGTTGATTGAGTATGCTGTAGTAATTGTTCATAAATAAATTTCGATGTTTGGGGGTGTGTTCGTGGGAGAGATGTGAAAGGGTAGGGTCGTGGTGGCCATGGGATTAGGAACACCGTGGTTGGTTGGTCTTTGGCCAGTCCAATCAACCACATGTTATTGTGGTTGTAGGAACCCTATTTCCAAACCCTAATCCACATTTTCTGAGAGAAAGCTTATGTATTCTACTTCATTTCTTATAGAATCATGCCTCCAAGAAATTCTACATCTACACCCACTACCATGTCTCGAGAGGATATTGATCGACTAATAGCAATGAATGAAGCATTAACAACCGCTCTAAAGGAAAGAGGTTCTACTCAGGATCAAGAGAAGATGGGCGCTTCAATTGCGAAGCATAACCCAACTATGTATGATGGTTTGAGGGAGCCATCGCTTTTGGGAGAATGGTGTCGGGAGTTTGATAACATTTTTGAATTGTTGGGTTGCCCAGAAGAGTTACAAGTAGATCAAGCTGCATTTTACTTAAAAGGGAAAGGTGGTTTATAGTGGACTCGTAGTAAAGAGACAATTAGGGAAGCTGCGATGAATAATGGGAGCGACTACGTGAGTTGGAGAGGTTTTAAGAAAGTCCTGATGGCTACCTTTTGTGCCTGAGCACATTAGAAGTAGGATGAGAGCCGAGTTTGATGCATGTAAAATGAGGATGAGATGACTGTGGAAACTTATCATAATAGGTTTTTGGAGTTGGCTGAGTACGTGGCTGATTTGCAATTTTCAGAGGAGATTCTAGCAATAAGATTTGAGAAAGGATTTACTGCTACCATCAAAAAGAGGCTTGCAGCTGGTGAGCCAAGTACCTTGGATGATGTTTATCGAGGAGCTGGGCATGCAGAGAGAATTGCTGACATGTTAAAGGAAGAGAAGAAGGAGAAGGGGGGGAAAAGAAAGGCTGTGAGTACTAGTGAAGGGAGTGAGAGCGGTAGCAAGAAATGAGATGATGCGAAAGCTAGAGCTAGCCCACTAGGAATTGGGAATGGAGAGGGAGCACCATTTGCCACCAATGGGAATCGTGGGTTAGAGGTTAGGGTGTATAATTGCAGGGTGTGTGGTAATAATCATCCAGGTAAGGATTGTGAAAGGAAGTTGGTGAAGTGTTATGCATGTAGCCGGATGGAGCACCGCGCATGTGAATGTAGGAGTACTCCGAGGAATGGAGATGGAGGAGCAAATCAGGGGAGCTACAAGAATTTGGGTCGGTGGAGTAATCAGATGGGTTTCAATAACGACAATGCTAATGAGGGTCGCAACAACCTAGGAAATAGAGGTGACTAGAGCACGTGAGGAAAGTTAACAGCTTCTACAGTGCAAGGGAATGGAAGGAAGGATAACTAGTTACTAGACATGAAAGATTTTATTGCTTATTCAAGATATTTATAGTAATTAATAAGTATTCCTTAGGAAACTTCATGATGAAGTTTGTTTTTAGGAGAGTAGAATGTGATACTACTAAGTATTCAGTTGCTATCTTTTATTTAGTGTACCTACATTTTTCTTATGTGTGTTATATACGATTGGTTACATATATCTTAAGTTAATAATGATAACATTTCTACTAAGGTGTATGATTTATCTTTTGGGTAGCTGCGTGAACTTCGAGGACAAAGTTCTTTTTAAGGAGGGAAGACTGTAAAACCTTGTATTTTAAGGCTTGATTAATGGTTGGTCAGATGGTGAAATTACTAAAATGTGTTTTAAAATATATTTTATAAATTATAGAATTATGTTGTGAGACGGAATAATATAATAAAATAATGGATGGGTCGGGAATGGATGTGGGCCATGTATTGGGCCGTGTTTGCTAATAGTAATAATATTTATAATATAATAATAATAGTAGTATTTGATGATAATTAATAATACGTAAATAATAATAATAAAATAATATAATAATAATAAAATAAGTTTCTTATTTCCTTGATAATTGACCTACCTTACTACTATATAAGCAATCAAAACCTCACATAAAATTGCTAATTCTCTCATAAAGTTAAAAGGCAGCATAAACGAGGAAAAATAAGGGTCTCTAGATCTGAACAGTTTGCCTCAAGGTATGTTTTGTAAAACCGTCTCATAATATAACTCGTCATGTAATTTATTTATATAACTCGTAATTAAACACCGTATAACCTAACTACACCGTAACTTGACCGTGGACTGCTGGGGGTATGACCGGATTTCTCGTTGACCACCGTTGACCGGCAGGGGAAGGGTGTTGCTGGGTTTACGTACTGTTTGTTCATGTTAGGTGTTGTTGTCGCGGGTTAAAGACGAGGCTAGGGCGTCGTGTGTTGGTTGTTGCAACTGGAGGCTAGGATGGCGGTAAGGAAGGGCGAGAGGCGAGTGTGGTGGTGATGTCAGTGGGGACTACTGGTGGCGGTGGTGACCAGTATTCGAAGGTTACGGGTTTTCGGGTCGTGTCTTTAGACGGGTAGTACGTCGTGAGTTGGGGCAGACGTGGCTGGTGGTTGGGTGGTCATCGGTGTAGGGTGAGGGGCGAGTCCCGTGGTGGCGTCAGGGTGGTGATTGGTAGTGGTTGGTGCGTCGGTGGTCGGAGTTGCGCGAAAACAATGGGAGAGTTGTGGTGGTTGTCGAGGGAGTTAGGGGTGAGGATAGATATGGGTCTGGTCGTAGCAGTGAGGGGGTGACGTTGGTAGTGTTGGTTAGGTCAGGGTGGCGCTATGGAGGCGGCGGTTGTCGTGTTGCGTTAAAACAGGGGGTATGTATGAGTATGTCGTGTGTAATGATGTTATGTGTGTGGTGGTAGGGCGTGAGGTTTTGGGTTTGGTGGTGGTCGTGTGATGGTGGATTTGGGGTGCTGGGTGGCTGACGATGGTGGTGACTAGGAGCGAGTCTTTGCATTAGTGTTCGCGGGAGGAGGAGTATGAGAGGTAAGGAGGTCAGGAGTTCGAACCGTGGGGAAAGCAGCGAGTTGTGGGAGGTAATGAGGGGCTTGATAGGGTGCGGGATCGAATTCCACTAGGAGCGTAGTAGTATGATAATTAATATAGAGTTTATTTTATTAATTCTTTCACAGATTTAAAGTAATTAGTTTTAACTCGGGTTTTGTGTCGTAATTAAAGTAATTGATTAATGGGCTTTCGGTTTATTAGTGACGGGTTTTACTATTGACTCGGGTTGTTTAATTGAGTTGGGATATTTATTAGTTAATTATATACGAGTCGGGATTAATCAGTTAGTTGACTTGGGCTTTGTATTTGACTCGGGTTTTCATATACCGTAATAACTAATGATAATCGGTTATAAATATGTATATAATAATTAATAATGAATTACGAGTAAACTATAGATAATTGATATTGAATAAATATTATTTGTTAGGTGACGAGTTCGGGAGACGTGCTTGATTAATATCTGAGTCGGAAGTTKCTATTTGGATTATTGCGAAAAGGTAGGGATTATCCTACTCAACTGTTTAATTGTGCAATTGTAATCGTTGGTGAATATATATTGTTTTGTTAGTGAATTTATATTGTAATTGTTGTTGAGTGTTTATTGTTTTTTGAATATTGTGATAACGGATGTGGAATTGAGAAAATGGAGTTGAGTTATTTATGAGCATTATTGGTTACTTGAGTATTGATGGCTGGGTATTGTAATTTGATGAAGGGACCGACATACCGCTAGTCCTTGGTTGTTATTTGAAGGGACTGATATACCACTAGTCCTTGTGTTTGTTTGAAGGGACCGGTCTGAGAAACCGCTAGTCCTTAAGGCGTCAGTTGATCACTGGCCACCCCTCAGAGTCTCTTCTCTTGTAGGCTCGCTACTGGGGAGATGTGCACATTCGGAGCTGAGGAAGCGTTAAGACGGAGTTTAGAGGAGTGGGTGTGATTGGAGTATGTTGTGGATGGATGAATATTATGGCTGCTATCGTAACCTGTGATTTGATAAGTGAGCTGGATTTATTATTATCGTGTTAACATTGTTTTCTTCAATTATGTTGTAAATTATGTTGTTTGTTAGTCTCTAATCAACCTCGTGGTTGACCGTGTATTCGTGAACACCTATGATGAACCAAATATTGAGGAGCAGTTTGATTGAGAGGTATTTGAGTTAGAGGACTTGGGAGCTTACGAGATGAAAGGCATGAGATGTTGGACCATAGTTGCTGTCTAGATCACATAATCAACGAGAACTTTATTTTTATGTTATTTAGTTATTTCCGCTGCGTAGTAATTTTAATATCAAAAGTTTAAATTTACTCAGTTTTATATGAAGTACTTTGGTTTGTTTTACTTTGTTATTCACTACCTCGGTCATTCTGAGATGGTAACAGCTCTATTTATTTGAGAATTTCTTTCTAAAGGCTCTTAAATAAATAGGGGTGTTACACAAGCACGCTACTTGCAAGGTTAAGTTGGAGACACAGGGAAGTGTTTATGGCAATGACAATCAGAGTTGAGGTTAGAGTACTCCTATGTTAGGTTTTTGGGAGCAATCAGAAGTCACGAGATTGGAGCAACCAGAAAAATTTCTATAACAACTATTCTAATCAAAGTCGCAACAACCAAAGCATTGGAGGTGGCCGGAGTAATGGTGGGAAGTCAAATGGGGCAGCTACTACAGTGTAGGGGAACGGAGCGAAGCATAACAAGTTATCAGATGGTTTAGAGGACTAATATTTTGTAGGCGTTTAAGATAATTTTAGTATTTTAATAAAGTATTTATTAAGAAACTTAGGGACGAAGTTTGTTTTTAGGAGGGTAGAATGTGATACTACTCAAGTTTTGAGATTCTATATTTTACTTATGTGTGTTTAAATATGATTGGTTAACTTTAGTTAATACTGATAGCATTTCTATTAGTAGGTATGATTTATCTTTTAGATAGCTTGGGTGAACTTCTTGAACGAAGTTCTTTTTAAGGAGGGAAGACTGTAATACCCCGTAATTTGATGAGATTTATATTGATAATTAAGCATTCTTAACTAATCAATTATAACATTTATAGTTTGTCATACTGAATAAGACAGAATAATCAATATAAATATATATTTGAGGCTTTTTTCGAGCGACAAGGTAGTCTCCAACTTTTTTAAACTACCTAAATTATTAAATCAAAATATTAGTATTAACATATATTATTTAATTTAATTTATCTCTTCTAATTCTATTCAAAATTATAAATAATTATTTAATTATTAAAACAATATATTAATATTAAGATATACTATTTAATTAGGTTCTTCAAGTTCTATTCAAAATTGTAATAATTAATTGATCTTTAAAATTAGTGCTCTTGTATGAAATAATACATTCAACTCACATGAGATTTATTTGATGACTAAATTTAATGGTAGGATTAAGATATCATATAGCGTTAGTGTAACACGGTTAACAGATTTCAGTAGTAGACTTATTAAATTTTATGTAGCAGAATAAGAGGTGGGTTATACGGGCCACAAGTTAAATTAGGAGGTCTTAACAACAACACATTTGACATACTGACTCATATGTATTTTTATGATAAGTTAGTGGGAGTTCATGTAACAAATTTACTAATATTTCAATATATTATATAGTAATTTTGTAAGAGTATTTAGTTGCATATTCTAAAAATAGTTTATGAATATAAAAAACGTCATATTTAAAAAATTCAGGTTAGTTTTGTATATATAACTTTACAATAGTAATTCGTTCTTGCTATGGAAATTGGTATCAACATATTCCAAACATGAAAAGATTAAAATGAATTTAATGACATTTTCATCGCAAGTGTGAAACGGAAAAGGTATGGGAAAGGTCAATTTGGGTTCGGTTGTTTGGGGTTTCAAGAATTCTGGATGGGCCCCGTCGACTCGGGTCATTTCGGGCTCGGGTAATTTTTGGGTAAGTGGTTTTCAAGTTATTTGGAGATAAAAAAATTTAGACATTCGTGTCGGGTTAAATAGGGTTAGGTCAATATGGGTTTCAGGTTAGACTATTTCGGTCCTCAATACAGGTGCGGGTACGGTTCAAGTCGAGTTATTTCGTACGGCCCATTCTTTTTGCCAAGTCTAAAGGTTAGGTGAAAGAGATATTTAAAATAAGAGAGGCCTAAAGAATTTTTTTGAAAGGAGCGCCGAGACCTTTAGAACTGGGTTAAAAGGAAAGGAAACAGAATAACAAAAATATTATGATGATGAAAAAAAAGCATAAAATAAACACGTTGTAAGAAACGTTTCAAGAGTCATGAACAATAACGGAGGGCATCAAACACGTGGTTGAGGTGGGAGGAGAGGTCCAAAAAGAAGGGATCAAAGAAATTTAAGGGTGCACCACATCTATATTAATCATTTAGCATACATTAGATATAAAGATCAAAAGCGAAAAGACGTGTATATATTGTATGTAATTCATTCAATATTAAGTGAATTAAAATATTATAAATGAATTGTAATTTTTTTTTTTTTACCAGTTAAACCTCTCAAAACTACTATCTAAAAAATGTGTTATCCAAGTGTCAATTAGTTTAGCTAATAAAATAACATGTTGAAACAATAATGATCGTTAATCAAATTCTAAAGTATTAAAATTGTTGTGGAGTCCTCTTTACATAATAAGGGCTAAAACATCCTTACATATCATACATTTAGTCAATTATTTTAGAATCCGGGCAACGCACGGGTAACCCATTAGTAATAGTAATAATTACGGAGTAG
>VHZZ01002432.1:9608-20266 GCA_009801015.1 Silene noctiflora
CCTCATGTATTCTTTATGTGAGATTTACATATGTGATCAATTACGATCGACAATTTGTGATCGCATTATTGTCGGGGACACTTTTCTCCAACATTTAGGACGTCTCCCAAGCCTTTTGATTAGCTCCTAATAACTCCTACCCAAGTTCATTTTAATTTGACTCCCAAAGTACATTAGATTCATTAGATACAGGTTCCAAAATTGTTCCTCTGATACCACTTTGTAACACCCCCATATACCAAGTGTAACACCCCCATTTATACAGGAGCCTTAGCAAGACATTCTCGAATAAATAAGGTTGTTACCATCTCGATTTCACGAGGCAGTAAATAACAAAGATAACGAAACAACAGTACTTTAATAAATACTAATTAAGCCTTGAGGCCTTTTATTACAAACAATACCAAGAGTACTTAAATTATTAAAATTCATCGCAGCGGAAAGTAAGCCGAGTCATTAAACTAATGTGGTCTATACTTATAAGTTTTCCTGTTGCCTCACGCTGTCCACCTCCCAGCTTAGCTTACCGAAGTCCCGTCAATCATTCTGCTCCCCAAAATTGGTTCATCACAGGTGTTCACGAATACACGATCAACCACGAGGTTGAGTAGAATATACTTAAACAACATATACAATTATAAATGCATACACATATGATGAGACTATGCAACTGATACACCTCCACATCCGACACATCACAGAACACCAATACAACCCGTGATCACATCCCGATTCTCCCACCCCGCCATTCCCTAGGCCAAGGTACAACTCAACCTTTGTTAAGATCCAGGACAACGCCTGAGGACACCATGGTTAGGCCTGCAGACAAGCCATGGGCCTAATCATAATATTCATTTCCAATTCCATATCAATTCCATTGTCTTTCCGACAATGAATTCCGACATTCGACTCAATGCCAATGCATGCCATGCCAAACAATAAATTACGTATACATCTCATGCCATTAATACGCATCTAATACAATAAACCATCCATCAAGACATATCACATGTAAGCATGTCAACAAATAACAACACATTAACAATTGCAGTTGAGTAGGTAAATCCTACCTTGCAGCTAGCAAACGCCGTCAGCAATCCGATCAACAACTTAGTAATATTCCACCACGAACTCGTCACCTATAAACAGATACTTATTAATTAATTCATTATTCGACGCCGTATCCATTTATGAATTACATTACTTATTAATTATTAATTATCATACATGAATTATACGATTTATATGAATTACCGTCGCGTATCAAAAACGAAAAACAAAACAACTCAACCCTTTCTAACCCGCGACATAACCCGTCTCAACACGCCTTCTACCACCAATCCCTACCACGGCAGGCCACCTTACACCCTGATGGTCACCATCAGCCCTACGGGTCCCTGGCTAGCCAACCACCGAGCTAACACTACCGTCCCTAATGCCCTTCATTCACGCTCCCTCACGCATACACACACGACAGCCACCCTCTTCGAAACTCCCTCGCAAACCACCGTAACAACCACCACGCCATCACCGGCCATCACCCCCATCTCCTATGATGTACGACGACTCTAGTAGTGGGGTACCACCCTTAACACCAACACAGCCACCGTACAACTCGTTTTAAGACGGTTGTTACAAATCGCGAGTCCTTCCTCTATTTAATGCAACTCCGGCCACCACACGCATCGACGACCACCAACAACCACCACGACCATCACCCTATAGTCGACTCATCCCCCTGCAACCAACCCAACCAACCACGAGTCCAACCACTAAGCATACGGGTCTCAGTTTCCAATTCAATCCCGCGCACACAATCCCCTTCTTCCCGTCTATTCGCTGCTATCCGGCCACCATCGCCGCCGTCGACGGACAACCTCATGTCAGAGTATGGTCACGGTTGTCTAGGGTATGGGTCTCGGTCATCACACGGGTCCTATGTGATACATATGTCGATTGCGTCTATCTCTAATCTAGATATGTGAACGATAATAACAATTTTAGTCAAACTACGAAATCATCTTACCTTCTTCCGATTACGCGAAGTTCCGTCTTCTAAATCTCCTCTCAATAATGAGTTTTCAGAAATTATGGTGGCAAAGGTTAGGTTTAGGTCGAATTCCTCCTATTTATACTAAGTCAAGTCAACACAAGCCCGATATGATACGAATGCTAATTACGGTCAAGCCCATTATAACACTAATACTAATTACGATTCTAAWTATTATTATTTATCGTCTATTATCATTATCATTATTAAATCCTGACTCATCAATAACGACACATGAATAATTATCGTTAATTATTGTCTCAAGCCTTTCAATTTGTTATAAGCATTTACGTTCATTATTCGTATAAGCTGGATTAAAATTCGGGGTATTACAGTCTTCCCCCCTTAAAATGAACTTCGTCCCGAAGTTCGCCCATGATTGCGACGAAAGCCTTAATACTGTATCCATATAAACACCACTGAGCACACAACTTGACACATATAACCTACCATTATGGAAACTAAGCACCCAATAAACTTTGAAAATCCGAAGTGTCACATCCTATCCCCATAAAAAAAAGGGTTACGTCCCCGTAACCAACGTACCTTAAACGAATAAATGAGGGTATTTCTCCCTCATTACCGTTTCAGCTTCCCAAGTAGCTTCTTCCACTTCGTGATTAGACCACAACAACTTTATCAAAACCCTCTCACCACTACGAGTCTTTCTAACCTTCTTATCCAATATCTCTTTTGGTTCCTCTACATACGATAGTTGCTCATCAATCTCTACATGTTCAGGCTCCAAAACATGGGTAGGGTCACTCACGTACTTCCTTAACTGTGAAACATGAAACACAATATGGACTTTATCCAAAGCAGGAGGTAATGCCAAATGATAAGCTACTTCTCCCACTCTATCTAAAATCTCATATGGTCCAATAAAATTATGCCTCAGCTTTCCCCTCTTTCCAAATCTCATTACTCCTCTCATAGGTGACACATTCAACAACACTTTGTCCCCTACTGCAAACTCTATCTCACTTCTCTTCAAATCCGCATAACTTTTCTGTCTATCCTGTGCTGCACGCATTTTCTGCCGAATCACTTGCACTTGCTCCACCATCTCTTGTATCATTTCAGGTCCTAGTACTATCACATCCGCTCTATTGTCCCAACAAACTGGACTCCTACACTTCCTTCCGTACAAAGCTTCAAAAGGTGCCATTTCAATACTAGCATGATAGCTATTGTTGTATGAAAACCCTACTAGGTCCAACCTATCCTCCCATGATCCTCCAAACTCCATCACACAGTCTCTTAGCATATTCTCCAGAGTTTGAATCGTCCTCTATGTCTGTCCATCAGTAGCTGGATGAAATGCAGTTCTCATCTTTAACTGAGTCCCTATAAAATATTGTAGCTCTTGCCAGAACTTGGATATAAATGTGGAATCTCTATCCAAAACAATGTCCTTAGGTATACCATGAAGCTTCACTGCATGCTTGATATACGCCTTAGCCAACTCAGCTTTACTCCTGGTGTCTTTTATAGGAATTAAGTGAGCTGACTTAGTCAATCTATCCACTATCAGCCATATCATATTATTCCCTTTCTGAGTCCTAGGCAATCCTACTATGAAGTCTATAGAAATACTCTCCCACTTCTATTTAGGTACATCCAACGATTGAATCTTACCCTGAGGTCTCTAATGTTCTCTCTTCACCCTTTGACAAACCAAGCATCTAGCAATAAATTCGGCCACTTCCTTTTTCATATTGGGCCACCAGAAAATTTTCTTCAAATCCTTGTATAGCTTATCTCCTCCGGGATAAACAGAATATGGAGTAGAATGAAATTCAGTTAAAATATTCCTCTTTAACTCTTCATCACTTGGTACACACCACCTTCCTGCAAACCTAAAACTTCCATCCTCATGAATCTCAAACTTTGAGTGTCCATCCACCCCCACAACATTTTCTACAGTCGCGCGCCATTTCTTTAGCTTCTCATCCTCTTTCTACTTTTCCTTGATCTCAGCATATAGTTCAACTTCTACCGTCATGTCCCCATCGACTCAACTTTCTGAATCATACAGATTCCCATTCTCTCTACCTCCTCTTGCAACCTAATACTTGATATAGCAGTACATAGCGCATGAACTGACTTCCTACTCAATGCATCTGTCACGACATTAGCCTTTCGTTCGTGATACACGATCTCCATGTCATAATATTCAATCAATTCAATTCATCTTCTCTGTCTCATATTTAATTCCTTCTGAGTATAAATGTACACCACCACACATCCCGTGCTTTTATGACGCTTTTTAAAGCTTTTTTCGACGCTTTAAAGCGTCACTTTTTTGTTTGTCGACGCTTCAGAAAAGCGTCATTTTTCTGTCCGTCGTTATTTTTTGACGCTTTTTTGCGTCAATATGTGTGATGCTATTATACGTCGTTAGTGACCATTGACGCTACTATTTGTCGCCAAATCTGACCCTTTTAAGTGTCTTCATCGACTATTGACTCCTTTTTGTGTCAACAATTGTGACGCTTTTGAGCGTCTTCAATGACTATTGACGCTTTTATTTGTCAACACATTTGACGCTTTTAAGCGTCTTTAGCGGCTATTGATGCTTTCTTGTGTCATTTGAGGCGTCAACTATTTATATATCGACGCTTCAAACTGTCAATCTCAGTGATGCTTTTGGTTGTCAAATACTTTTTGTCAGAGTATAATTTCGATTTTTCGGAATTTGATTTCGTCCTAATAAAATCGTAGGAACCTATAATTAAGTAGCAGTACGTATGTAGAAATCCTAGCTATTACTAAATCATGATCACGAAAAAATATAATGCAATAGTATATATAATGAAGTACATGCGTACTTTTATCAATTAAATAATCATACGGCTGATAATACATATATTATCGTCTCAGTCAAAAACATGTTGACAATTTAAGTAACCTATGAACTAGTACTCTATAGTAAAACAAAATAAAAAATGTTAATAGGAATCCGGATGATATAAAAATCCAACATAAAGTTGTCCAAAAATATTTTTAATTTATTCTACGTAATAACTAGCTAGATCAAGCAGAACACCTATAGTATAGTTTAATTTCAACGTTGTAGGGGCTTTAATAATCATGTAGCTGGCGCAATGTCAAAGGGGATTCAATCAACATATGAAGGCGCATCGGCACCATCCGACGAATCTGAATCCTACAAGTCATACAAAATATAATTTGTATGAATATATTTGAATAGTACGTATGTATACACTCAAGCCATGACAAAACCTAACACAAATTTGATTTGATTCACCCAATTACACAACCCTTCATCCATATTACCATCACCTAATTTATCAAATAGAATAATTTAACAACAGATACCTAATAAAAAAACTGAGAAAAAGGCCATCGATAAAGTGGTCCTAATACTATAATGTCGATAAAGTGGTAATTCTACTACTAGAATGACGATAAACTGGTACTCGTACTACAACAATGCTGCAGAGATAAAATGCAAAAACTGCAAACTCGACAAAAAGTACCACATTATCGACAAAAAAAAAAACTTTATGATTACAAATACTACTTGATCAGCACACAGATGGTAAGGATTAAAATAACAATTCCAGCAATTGAGAATACTAGACACGAGCAGGAACAACTTTCCTTTGTTCTTAACGGGTCATTTGAAACGAAACTCATCAAAACATATTAAAAGCATACCTMTGTACTAGCCAGGTTGTTCAAGACTGATTTTGCCATGTCTATAAATTCAGCTGTAGCTTTTCCAGTACTTACGACGTCGAGTATTTGAGCAAACTGCGTCGTCATTTTTTTCAACATGACGTTACTCTGATTGCACTTTTTTTTAGCACTTCTTGATTCTTTAGCAACACTTTATTTTCCTTGGTCACATCAGCCACAACCTTCTTCATATTTTCTAAAGCTGGACTACTACGCTGCCCATAGCTAAATCCCTCTTTTCTTAAGATGTTATGTACCCCAAACACATCACTTTTTTTTACACCATATCCATAACCCACTGGACGTGGAGGAATATCCTTACCATACATTACTTTGTTGAAGGCTTCAATCTCAATTTGTACCCGAGATTTGGAATTAGATGAGTTCATGAGAATTTGCATATCAATACATGCATCTACATCAATCTACAGACAAAATAAAAATACTTGAATCAAATTAAACATAAAACATAAAACAACCGCATTCAGGTCTGAGGCCTGATGTATTCAGGTCAGAGGTTTGATGTATTCAGGTTTGATGTATTCAGATTAATCAAATTAAACATAAAACATAAAACATAAGCACACACCACGATGTCTATTTGGACAGGGATAGTCATATCAACCAGCCGCATTCAGGTCTGAGGTCTGATGTATGGACAGTTCTTTGGACACTAGAAACATAAAACAAACAAGTCTCAAATCAGGCTGCTTTAGCAGCGATGGTCACTTAGAAACTGTTAACTCGAGATAGCTTTGGCTTCAATATTTTCTGAACGGGGCGAAAGTAACGTTCTGGAAGAGCTCAAGGTAATATTTCACAACTGCTGGCTTGGGTTCTCACCGGTTCAGTCCAGGGGAAGTTCCGTTATTAATTTATAGTGAAAGTACCGCCCTCCTACTAGTTCTACAGCTCGAGGGAAAGTATCTAGTACCAAAAAGATCGGGAAATAGCAATAAAATCCTTCAAAAAAATAATTATCAATATAGAAATTAAGTTAGCTTTATTGCCAATCAAGATTATCCAGTAGGAATAGCATGGAACGCGCTACGACATCAGTTTTTCAGCTACAATCACGAGCACACGTGCTCAGCTACAACATCGAGCTTACTTTCTTAGTTAAAGTCACGAGTCATGAGCACACATGCTGAGATATAGGGGAAAACATTAGCACGTTCTTCTTAATTTTTAACCATCAAAACATCCATATATTACACAAACAAACAGCTTTAAAGTGCAGTAAAGAAAGAAGGAATKAATGCTTTTCTTGCTCCGAGATCAGAGATGCTTTCGGCTTCAATCAAACTTCTTTAACCTAGTTCGATAGAAGAAAACAAGGATAGAAGACATGCTTACCAAGAACTCCTCCGTCACCATGTCTTTTACAAATGTTCCATCTTTCTTACGATGAGTTTGCTTGAAAATCTCCAATACACTTGCTTCTCTTTTATTCTTTTCATCCTGTTGGCCACACAATAATATTAAAAAACTTAGCATATAATACATTTGAAATTGAATACACATGAGAAGTTTTTTAATAGAATAAAATATGAAAAGTATACGAAATCAGCTCGTATGTTAGCATAGCTTATTGGCCCCGTTGTATGCATATGATTTTGATTAGCACGTGCTTCTTTTCCGCATTCAGACAATCTCTGTATGAAATATTATAGACATTTTCACTATAAAAGTATAAAATTCAAAATTAACCAACGAGAAGAACACTTTAATTTTGAAGCAAGTTAGAAATTTGAGGTTTACCTTTCCCTTGTCAGCTGAATTGAATAATTCCCTTGCAAGTTACATGAACTTAAGAGACATCTTAAAAATTGAATAATTCCCGTTAAATTCAAATAAGAAATCATACTACTACTTACTCAAGGACCACTTTCATCTCATCTGAATGAAGCAAAACATAACGGTGTGCTTGTTTTAAGCTTTTGTCATCTAAGCGTACTTTTTCTATCACTCCAATCACTCTACCACCAGACTCGTACAGGTAGGATTCCATGTCTTCAATGGCATCATCATTTCTCTTCGATCTATTATATATGGTCTCAACACCTTCAAGATATCTTGAACAAAAMGTAATAGTTTCCTCCAATAAGTACCCCCCAGCAATTGATCCCTCTAGTTGAGATTTGTTTCTCACATATGATTTCAAATGAGCTAAATACCTTTACAAAATTGAATTATTATTGACTAATATAATAAAAAATAATTACATAATAGCTCTTGGGTTTTTAGATATGTACCTTTATATTGGATACATCCATCTATACTGGACTGGTCCACCAAGCTTCACCTCCTCTACTAAGTGTATTAACAAATGAACCATTATAGTGAAAAAGGTTGRCAAAAACTCGATTTCCATTTGACAGAGTATAAGGATAATTTTTGATTGAAGAGCATTTAACTCGTTGTAATCAATAGTTGGAGAACACAAGCATTTGAAAAAAGAAGACAAGTCCCCAAGCAAGTAGATAATTTTTGTGGCTTTGGCTCTTAAGATTAATTAGTCTTCGTTGTTTCATATTCACGCATCTAGAAATGTTTGACCCGTAACCATCTGGAACTCGCAATTTTTGCAAGACTTTTAAAAATCTGTCTTTTTCCTCGCTGGACATGAAGTAGGAAGCTGGAGGCATGAATTTTCCTCCATTAGGCAAATCTTTAAGCCAAAGATGCCTCTTTATACCCAACTTCTCAAGATCCTTTCGAGCATTCTCATCATCTCTACTCTTATCCATATCCAAAAGTGTACCTAATATATTGTCACACACATTCTTCTCAATGTGCATAACATCTAWATTATGTCTTAGAGGATTGTGCTCCCAGTAAGGCAACTTGAAAAACACACTCCTTTTGTTCCATAAATTATCATTATCGTTATCCTCACTGTTTTTGAGGACATTAGTTGACTCGCCTACTTTTCTAGCTCTATTTTTCCTCTTTCGACGCTATTGAGACTTGCCATAAATATAATCAATCCCTTCTTGTTGTCTCAAAACATCAGACCCACTAGCACAAATTGGAGCACTACCATACTCTGTTGTCCCGACAAACAAACTTCCTTGAGAGCGATAAGTATGGTCCTCATCTAACCATTTCCTATGTCCAACATAACAAATCTTACCCCCAAACCTACCAGAGTTTGTTGAATGAGTGCAGCGAGGACAAGCATCATAGCCTATTGTACTCCATCCCGATAACATGGCATAAGCAGGAAAATCATTAATAGTGATATGTAAAGATGCTCGTAATTTAAATTCTTTCCCCTCATAAGCATCAAAAGCATCAACATCGTTCCATAACAATTCTAACTCGTAAAGTAGAGGTTGCAAAAATACATCGATATCAATACCAGGACTGTATTTTCCAGGAATTATGCTTGACAATATAAATGACGATGGTTTCATGCACAACCATGGTGACAAGTTGTAGGGTATTAGAATAAAAGGCCACGTGTTGTACGTATTATTCATCAAACGATATAGATTAAACCCATCAGTAGCTAATGCTAACCTAAATTTGCGAGGATCAGATGCAAATTCAGGATAACGAGAATCAAATTGTTCCCAAGCTAAAGCATCTGCCGGGTGTCTTAATTTTCCATCTTTCACACAATCCTATGATGCCATCTCATGTTTTCTACTATTTTTGGTGAGTTGTATATTCTTTGAAGCCTAGGAATGAGGGRAAAATATCTCATCACTTTAGCCCCTTCACCTTTTTTTGCTTTACCTTCACCATTACTTGTTTTCCATCTTGATGTGTGGCAAACATGACACTCCTCATTTTCTGAAAATTCCCCCCAATACAGCATGCAGTTCTTTGGACATGCATAGATTTTTTCATATCCAAGGCCTAAGTTATTGATTAACTTTTTCCCCTTGTAATAAGATGACGAGAATTCTCTAATTTGGGAAAATGCTTCCAGTAGAAGTTCAATTAATTTATTGAATGAATCATTAGACCAATGAAACATGCACTTAATATGAAACAAGTGCAAAATAAAGGACAATTTTGAGAAAGTTTGACATCCTTCATAAAGTTCTTCATTTGCGGCCTCAAACAATCTTTTATACTCTGCCTCTTCCTCGACACCTTTTGAGGGTTTATTAGATTCATTATTAGATTCATCACCATATAACTTATCAGAGCCATGATCAGAATCATCAATGTAACTACATCCCATAAATACATCATCAAGATCGCAATTTTTCATGTGTGAGTGAGGAAGTTCATCATTAACCCCTTTAGAAAAGTGCGAAACGTTAACCAAATTATCTGCATCCAATAGACCACTCATATCATCACGACCTACAAATGATCCTTTACTAGTGCTACCAACGTCAACACCAGGTATATGATCAAGAACATCCCCTTTACCATGCCAAATCCAATTTGTATACTTTTGATAAAAGCCTTTGAACAAAATATGCTCCCCTACTTTACTAAGCGGCAACCAATCATGTAATTTGCAATATTTACAAGGACACTTTGTTTTTCCTTTTACAAGACTTTCTTTAGCTATCGCAATAAATTTCAAACAACCATCTATGTAGTTGGAATGGTCAATTTGGCAATGTAATCCAACTTGTATCCATGTCTACAAAAAAAAATAACACACAGCCACAACCATATCGATTAAACATGTATATTATTTTAATACTCATTGCATAAAAGAAATATTTTCTAATATCCTTAGAGATTTTTTGTAGGATTTATCTCTTAAACCTAATACTTAGAAGAGTACAAGATAAATAACAACTAATCATGAAACTGTATATATGTAAACGTTTTAATTATTTTAACTGTTTTCAATAAGGTAAAATTTTCAATCATTTTAGGGGAGAAAGTGGTTATAAATATCATATTAACTTTTGTGGATCTAAAAAAA
>VHZZ01002432.1:36605-48228 GCA_009801015.1 Silene noctiflora
CCGCCTCTTTGTGGTTCGACCATGTTACCACTAACTTCAGTTAGTTTTAATAGGTTTTATAAATTTTATTTTTGACACCTTACGACGGGTATCAACCAGCCCTACGGGTCCCTGCCTAACCAACCACCGAGCCAACACTACCGTCCCTAAAGCCCTTCACTCACGCTCCCTCACGCATACACACACGACAGCTACCCTCTTCGAAACTCCCTCGCAAACCACCGAAATAGCCAGCACGCCACCACCAGCCATCACCCCGTCTCCTCTGATGTACGGCGACTCCAGTGGTGGAGTCCAACCACCCTCGACACCAACACAACCACCATACAACTCGTCTTAAGACGGTTGTTACAAATCGCGAGTCCTTCCCCTGTTTTACGCAACTCTGGCCAGAACACGCACTGACGACCACCAACAACCACCACGAACATCACCCTATAGTCGACTCATCCTCTTGCAACCAACCCTACCAACCACGGGTCAAACCACTAAGCATACGGGTCTCAATTGCCAATTCAATCCCGCGCAAACAATCCCCTTCTTCCCGTCTGTTCGCTGCTATCCGGCCACCATCGCCGCCGTCGACGGATAACCCTAGGACAGAGTCTGGTCACGGTTGTCTAGGGTATGGGTCTCGGTCATCACACGGTTCTTATGTCGTTTATATGTCGATTGCGTCGATCTCTAATCTAGACATGTGAACGATAATAACAATTTTAATCAAACTACGAAACCGTCTTACCTTCTTCCGATTACGCGAAGTTCNTAATCAAACTACGAAACCGTCTTACCTTCTTCCGATTACGCGAAGTTCCTTCTTCTAAATCTCCTCTCAATAATGAGTTTTCAGAAATTATGGTGACAAAGGTTAGGGTTAGGTAGAATTCCTCCTATTTATACTAAGTCAAGTCAACACAGGCCCGATATGATACGAATACTAATTACGTTCAAGCCCATTATGACACTAATACTAATTACGATTCTAATTTTTATTATTTATCGTATATTATCATTATCACTATTAAATACCGACTCATCAATATCGACACATGAATAATTATCCTTAATTATCGTCTCAAGTCTTTCAATTTTTTATAAGCATTTACGTTCATTATTCGTATAAGTTGTATTAAAATTCGGGGTATTACACCAAGGTGCCTTAGCATGAGCATCTTAGCATATAAAGATGTAACCATCTCGGTTACCCGAGGTATAGTAGATTACAAGAAACCATTAAGAAACGACATTTAACGATTAAATTTTAAGTGATACAAATTCCAAACCAAAAATTCCTCAAAGTGAGGTACAACCGTCTCAAAACAGAACACCAAACATAATACCAAAAGTACTGAAATCAAACTATCATGAGACACAGCGGAAACTAGCTACGAGACTCGGTGATAACTCCATCCTCCAGCAACCCGCGAATGGATCATCATAGATACAAACATATAACGTGGTCAATTACTGCATAACACAATACAGCAATAACAATACCATATCACACTCCTCCATTACCATCAACACCACACATCTGACTACACACCAAGTGTGTAGCCCTTCCAGTGGGGACCGCAGCCTTAACCACCTAAGCCTCGCTCACATCATAGAGCGTAAAACCCATGATCCTTAATGTGCACATCCCCATTGTGATGGGAACCATAAGGGGCGAACAAGGGCGTGAAGCCATTACCGCATATGGACTCTACTCAGCCGAGGGCGCACCTCGCGAACCACATACAATACACAGCCATAATAATAATCATGACAACACAATAAATTAACCAATATATCAATCATGCTCATATAACATATCGTCACAATACATTTACAATAACTGAGTAGGGAAAACCCTTCCTGAGACGGAATCACTAATCAAGAATCACTAGCAGCGAATCAAAAGCCCTCTTCTATGAAATCACCAAACTATAATCACATAATCATACAATTACAATCTAATCATCATCAATACTCCAAATTACTCCTAAAATCCCAAATTTACCCAATTAGGGTTTAACAAAAGTTGCATAAATAACATAAAACTGGTACAAGAGTCTTACCCTCGACACGGCGATCACGGTGATATCAAAAGCCCCAAAATACGAAGAAAACGGACGCCTTGCTTTGAGAGTAAAAACGGAGAGTAGATCTAGTCTTTGTGGAACGATGTGAAAGTTGTAAACTAAAAGTAAAAATTGATATGAAGATGCATTGATAATATAAATTTTTTTCTCCCCATTTACATTAAAATCAAACCGGGTAAAACCTGTAACTCGAAGCTACTCGATCGAGTAACTAATGTTCTCGATCGAGTACGGCCTACTTGATCGAGTTGGCTCAACTCGGTCAAGTATCTAACAAACAGAACACTGCTACGAGATTGACAAAAATTTAGAAGACTAGAAGTGCAAAAAGGTAACGGTGATAGGTTACTCGATATTATATGAAATTATGTTCCTTATTTATGAAAGAATTAGTCTTTGTTTTATTAAAGCTGGTATCTTTATATCTTTTGATATGCTTCTTTCTTATTTCATTGATGAGTGAGTTCATCTTGTGTTGTTTGAAGAATTTTGAGTATATTGATGCTTATATGTTCATATGGATGAAATGAGTTAATTTCATCGATGAATTAGAGAGTAAATTGTCTTTTTTATGCCATGTTATCATGCTTAATTACGCCATGAAATTATTGGTTGGAAATGTTTGTGTGAGAACAATTGGGTAAAAATGGTTGCTTGGATATATAAACTAATGATTTTTCGTCTCACATGTGCGCCCCTTAAGGAAATCCAAAGCATTTCTAGAGCTAGAGTAGCTCGTGCGGCTACTCTTTTTGCGTGAGGGAAGTCCTGTTTGCTAGCTCGTTGGAGCTGGGCAGAGCTCGCCCGAGCTGAGCAGAGCTCGCTTGAGCTGAAGGTCAGCTTGCCCGAGCTGAGCAGAGCTTGCCCGAGCTCTCCCTGTTTCCTCCTCGATTTGTCTTGGCTGTCCCCATAGTCGTGGCGGCTGGTCTGGACTCATGAGAGTTCCTCCTCATTGCCCGTAAACTTTCTTTATTATGAAAGGCCTTTAGTCTCGGTCTCCTCTTGAGTTTGGTTTGTTTACCTTTTGCCTCGTACTTCGTATAACCTAATTCAATCATTATCGTTTGTTTATATTATGTTCAAGTAACATGTAATTAAGATATAAAATGTTTATTTATATTTTAAATGTGTGAAATGACGTATACTATTTCACACTCGAGTTGTTAATTCTCATGATCGTTTATTTATCTAGTTTCAAGTATGAAATGCTATTCTTGAACATTTACTTTTTTTGAGTCACATTCTCGTGGAAATGTCATTATGCTAAACATTCTTGCTTTACTTGTTTATGCCTCTCTTGTGCCGTTTTGTCGAGATTTTGTTATTTCATTCTATTTCCGCCTCTTTCGTGCCGTTCCTCCGATTTCGGGGTACTTGACTTGCGTTTTTCCGATCGAGTCTTGGATGCGAAACGTTTATCGCGTATCGAATCGGGAAACGTTCATCCCGAGAGTCTAGCCAGGTTTAGAATAGGACCGTATTATATTATCATCGTCCAACTGGGAGTAAATGAGTCTAAGAGTAGTAAAGATCTTGCATTATTTGGATACTTGCATATGTCATTTGTCATGTGAATACATGCTCGTGATAATTAAGCCGTGTCTATATTATTTTCATAGTTTTCCATGTTTGTGTATGCTATGACATGTTCACTCATTAATCCTCCATGCCATCTCTAGTTATTTTAATATGTATGATCCATGTTTATTCCTGCTTTTCTATTCGAATTAACTACATCTCGTATTCTCTATGTTTTATCTTATTTACGTTCCTAATTATATTTGTTTTGATATAATATGGCTGGGAGAACCTTGGGTTACTCCTAACTGATTTTGGCATTCATGCTTCACGAATGACTTGTACAATTTAGTGCTATTTGGGGGTGAATACATGTGTGAGCTAGCGAGTGTCGATAATGACTGACACTTACCTTACGTTCATTTAGACTCACTTTTGAGACTTGTATTCGTGGGATATGTTTTCCCATATTTGGCTAGACTTGGTTTGTAATAACTTAAGTTTACCTTTCGTTTCGTACTTGTTTACTTGATAGTGAACCCGCGTATTTTGAACTAAAAGTTTTTGAAAAACCCGTATTTTCCGCTGCTTCTCACTTGATTATTATTATTACGTATTATCGCGGGGGTTCACAGTTAGTATCACAGCATTAATGCTCCCGACGCACACATGTTTACCCCAAACATTAACTTGAAATTGACCGTGAATAATGAATGAGATATGGCTAAAACTAAGGACCTAAGTTGGTAGTCTACTTGTATATGCTATTTTGTAGCTGCTAACTTATTTGATTTTGTGCCTTGAGAAGATGGTACGGAAAAGCCATGTTGCTTGACAACACAATCATGAAAGCCCTTGCTCAAGTTCTCCAAAATCAATAAAATGCCAATGTCGTTCGCTAAGAAGGAAATCGTCAAGGAAGTTATGCTTTGGTTGCGAGCAAACTTGCAAGGAACAAGGCTAGAACCTATGGTGATGAAGTGGATTCTATTGAGCTATCAGAATGGTTTCGTGACATGGAGAATAATTTCTCTCTTTATGATGTTCAAGAGAAGGACAAACTGAAGTTAGCCTCTCACTTTCTTGTGAAGGAAGCCGATAGGTGGTGGACTTTTACCGGCGCTACCGTCAATCAAGACCCTACCTTTGATTGAAATCGTTTCAAGACACTTGTGGAGACTCGATTCTATCCTAAGGAGCTCAAACAACAAAGGTTGAAGGAATTCATGGATTTCAATCAAGCAAACGTATCCATTCAAGAGTACAGTTACAAGTTCAATGACCTTACTCATTATGCCTCTAAGTTCGTGAGAGATGAAGAGGATCGCGTCTACTTCTACAGGAACAAGTTGAATCCCAAGTTGGAAAGCATGGTGAGGAGAAAATCAACAACCTTCGTGGAAGTTTGTGATAATGATATTTGGGCCGAGAGCTCATTGAAGGCAATTGAAGAAGAAGCTAAGCCTCGCACTGCTCCTTGCTCTTATCGCCCTAACTTCTATGGCAAAGACCTTTTGTTCCCTCATCTTCATAAAACTATGCTAACAAGAAGAGGTTCATGCCAAGAGGACAAGTGTCAAATGGACAAGCTCCCCAACCAAACAACAACTTGGAGAATGATCGTAAGTGCTTCAATTGTAGGCAAACTGTACACCCAGAAGTTGGATGTTATGGTAAACCTTTGACTTGTTTCCATTTCAAGTAGCGCGGACATTGCTACAATGATTGACCCGAGAGGAAAGCTACTACTAATCCCACTCCAAATGTTAAGCCAAGTAGAACTATCTTTGTCATGAATCAAGCTGAAGCCTCCGCTCATCCCGATATCATTACAGGTATGTTTTCCATTCTTTATCATCCTTGCCTTATTCTTTTTGATACCGACGCATCTCTATCATTTATATCTTCAAATGTTTCGGAAAAAGTAGCCCTTGAGCCCATTCCTAGTAAAGATACTTCTATATTGTTACCCTCCAGAGAGATTATTTATTGTTCCCTTTCTTATTTCGATATTCCTATCTCTATTTTGGGAACTATCTTTCCCGCTACATTACTTCGTTTTCCCCTTGAAGAATTTGATGTAATTTTGGGTATGGATTGGTTATCCTAGTAATATGTTAGATTCGAGTGTAGAGATAAATATATTTTTCTTATGTGTCTGTTAGGTGCCCGTGTAACCTATAAGGTAAGCCATTCCCAAATAGGTGTGAAGTTGGTTTCCGCTTTGAAGTTGGTAAGTATGATGAGGAAATATTGCTAAGCCTACTTGTGTATGGTGACCTCTACTACTACTTCATTGCCAAATCTTGAAGAAGTGCCCGTTGTTCGTGAGTTTGCCGATGCCTTTCCCGTTGAGTTTCCCGGAATACCACCTGAGCGTGATGTAGAGTTCTCTATCGACCATGTACCTAGAACAGGCCCCATTGCCAAAGCTCTCTACAGTATGACGCCAACCAAGTTGAAATTGTTGAGAAAGCAACTTGATGATATGATTGAGAAAGGTTTCATTTGACCTAGTGCCTTGCCCTGGGGCGCTCTCGTTCTCTTCGTGAAGAAGAAAAATGGATCCATGAGACTTTGCATTGACTACCATGAGCTTAACTGTGTTTCTATCAAAAACAAGTACCCTCTACCAAGGATTCAAGATTTGTTTGATCAACTCAAAGGTTCTTCTACGTTTTCCAAGATTGATTTGAGATTCGACTATCATCAAATCCCTATTCGTGAATACGATATTCCTAAGACCACCTTTATCACTAGATATGGACATTTCGAGTTTAAGTTGATGCCCTTTGGTTTGACCAATGCTCCCGCTATCTTCATGGACCAAATGAACCGAACTTTTAGTGAGTTCTTGGATAAGTGTGTTGTGGTTTTCATCAATGATATTTTCATTTTTTTTTAAGTCTGAGGAAGGGCATGCCGATCATCTTCGTACCATTTTGGAAGTTCTTCGCAGTCAAAAGTGGTTTACTAAGTTTTCTAAGTGTGAATTTTGGTTGTCCGAGCTATTTTTCCTTGGCCATGTAATATCTAAGGAAGGTTTTATGGTGGATCCTTAAAAGATCGAAGTTATTATTGAGTGGAAGAGTCCTATCGATGTTGGTGAGATCCGTAGTTTCTTGGGTTTGGCGGGTTACTACAGTCGCTTTGTGAAAAAAATTTCCATGCTTGCTAGACCGATGACTCAACTTTTGATGAAAAAGACCAAGTTTGTGTGGACCGAAGATTGTGAAGATGCATTACAAGAGTTGAAGAGAAGGTTAACTACCGCTCCCGTGTTGACCTTGCCCGAGGATGGTGTGGATTTTTATGTATTTTGTAATGCCTCTAAGATAGGTTTGTGTTGTGTACTCATGCAAAATAGGAGAATTGTTGCCTATGCTTCGCGCCAATTGAGAGTTCATGAGATGAAATATCCTACTCATATCCTTTATTTAGTCGCCGCCGTTCATGCCTTGAAGATGTGGAGAAATTACCTCATTGGAGTTCATTGCCATATCAACACCGATCATAAGAGTTTAAGGTATATCTTCACCCAAAAAGAGTTGAATATGAGACAACGACGATGGTTAGAGTTGGTGAATGACTATGATGTGGAGTTACTATACCATGAAGGAAAGGCAAATGTGGTTGTCGATGCCCTTAGTAGGACGTCGACTCATTCTTTGAGTGCTATCCGCGTGCTTCCCGATGACTTTTGTGCCGAGTTTCATAGATTGAGCATAAAAAATTGTGAAAAGTGGTTTTGACTATCTTGGTCCTATGGTTGCCAAGCCCGTTCTTCACCGTGAGATTCGAGATAACCTAGTGGATGATGCTACTTTCAAAGGAATTCAAGCCAAGATCCTTGAAGGTAAAGCTAAGGATTGTGAGATTGATGTTAATGGATATCTTCAATATAGTGGACTCATGTATGTTCCCGACACCAATGTGTTGGGAAAGAGAGTTCTTAATAAAGCTCACCAATCCCCTTATTCAATTCAAAGCGGAGGTGACAATATGTACAATGACTTGAAGCTTTAATTTTGGTGGCCTAACATGAAGAATGACATTGTGACCTGTAATACATCATATTTCTGGTATTAGGCTACTCGGCCGAGTATAAGGTACTCGACCGAGTAGCCGGTGTGGGTGTTCTGTCAAGCATATGTTTGTTGTGCACTCGAGCGAGTAGGTTGGTAATCGGTCGGGTTTCGCTTACTCGATCGGGTGTACCCCACTCGGTCGAGTGTCTTACTTGGTCGAGTGTCTTATAGGCGACCGAGTGTCCAGTTCGTTACGGGTTTTTCCGCGGTTTGATTAAGATAACACGGGAAACATATATAATTATGCTTTAGCGACTTTTATCATTTTTATTAGTTGTTTAAACACTTTTCACAAAAGAAACATCGATCGACATAGTGCTTTCTTTGTTATCATCATCATTCCAAGGCTAAGGTTCTTCACTTTTGGGGGTTTTTACCTCCTTGCATTCGTGATCGTTGGGGTAAGTCATCTAGCATAATCTTATGTTGTTTTAGTTAAATTGATCAAACCCTAATTGGGTTAATTTGGGGGTTTTGGGATATTAGCTTTGGTATACATTTATATTGATTGATTGTCGTTATTCTAGGGGGAGACTTTGTAGAGGAGGCATTCTTGACCGTCTTGCTATACTTCTTGGATTTTCTTTTTAGGTAGGGATTCCCTACTCAGTTGGTTGTGTAACCAGTATGCATGTAATCTGGCGATCTTTTATGATTATTGTATGATTGAGTTATGATGTTGGTATTGGTATTGTTGTGGGACCATTTTCGGGAGATGGTTCCAACCCCATGTTCGCCTCTTATGGCTCCCATCACAAGGGGGATGTGCACATTAATGATCCGGGTTCGCTCGTTGTAATGAGCGGGATTTAGGTGGTAAGACTGCGGTCCCTACTGACGGCGAGGATTACCTATTGCGATGGGTAATCTGGCAGGGCTATACACCTTGGTATGTAGTCAGTTACTCGTTGCTATGGAGTTCGGAGGATGTTTGTTATATTTCACTTTGGTTGATTATGCATTATGATATATTATATTGTTATAAAGTTGGCTGACCCCGTATTATGTTTCAAAACTGTGGCGATCCGTTCGGGGATGGTGAGAAGTTGGTTTAGAAGGTGATGATGGCTGTTGATGTTGGTTGCGGGGTTTGGACAGGGCTGAGTCACTACTAGTTTTGTAGTCTAGCTTCCGCAGTATAGTTGTCACTTTGTGTTTTGTTATCTTTCGGAGTTGGAGTTGTATCTTTCTTTGAGACCTATAATCTTTTGACTTAAAGTTTTACTTTTCATTATGGTTACTTTGACGTGCACTACCTCGGGAAACTAAGATGGTAGCACCCTTATACATTGGGTTAGCCCTTGGTAAGGTAACTTGGTGTATGGGGGTTTTACAAAGTTGTATCAGAGCGACGATTTTGGAACCTAAACCAATGAACAAAATAAACATAGGGTGTCTAAATAAAATGAACCCTGGTGGGAGTTGTTTAGAGCTACGGCAAAGGCATGGGAGACGTCCTAAGGTTGCACTTTGCCTTTACAACTTTGAACCGGTCACAATAGGGTGTCAAGGGGTCGTTGTATACTTATTTGTTTTAAATGTATGTTGGATGAAACATGGTGTGACTTGAATGGAATGTTAGGAGTATGAGGTTTATGTGTTGAGTTGTTTGATCATGGTTGTAATACTCCGTATTTTATTTTGAGTTAAAGAATATTTTAAATAATGTTTTATTATATTTATCCTTCACTTTATTTTATAAATTATATTTTATACATATATTATATTTACGTATATAATTGTGTTTCGCGCTAAGTTGAGTCGGATTGTGTGAGACCGAGGCAATTCGTGTAAAAAGAATTGATAGGCCAAGTAATGGGCTTGCTTGACCGAGTTTAAGCTGAGTCGGGAATCACTTATGTTGAGTCGGGATATATAAACCAAAATTTTCACTCTACTAAAACCGTCTTTACTCATTTTCGACACCAAAAAAAAGAATAGAAGAAGAGGGAAGCGGTGGAAGAACAGAACCAAGGGGCTAGGGCGCGCATTTTCCGACTCTCAAAGCCTAATTTTAATATTGATACTAATTTGGGGATTTTGCCTAATTAGTATATATAATGTATTTTTGTGTATTGTTTGACGGATTTAGACCAAAGGGTGACTCAGGTTGTGAGTGTTGTCGTGTATGGCCGAGTAGGTCGTGTGTTTGTGGGGGTTTAGGGCCGTGTGTCGTGCGTTAGGGACGACCGTGACCTAGCCAAGGCCGAGCCGTGGCTTGGCGAGTGTTGGGCCGTGTGTAGGAAGTGTAGCCGTGGACTAGGCTACGCCTACGGTCGCGTGTTAGGCCACGTTGTGTATTAATGTTGCGTAAAATTATTTAGTAGCGATATTTACGTGAAATATTATTTAATAGGCACCGAGTTCGTAAAGGAGCGCTTTTAAGAGCTTTGGGCATTTTTGCTGAGACGGTTTTAAGCCGAGGTATGATTTCATCCTACTCACTTATGTTATTTAATTTGTAACTACGAAAGTTATTTATTTTATGAGAATTGCAAGGTAAGAAAGATTTTGTGAAATATTATCCTGTGAGACCGTCACATGCTGAGCTATTATTTATTTATTCATGAGCTTCTGTGATTGTTACTATTGCCCAATATGATTGTGTTGGTTTCCTGTGAGGCGACATGGATGTGAGACAATAATATTTAGTCAGGCCCGGCTACGGTTGCAGTCTTGAGATGTATCCAAGAGATTCAGGCACAGCTGCGGTTGTGGACCTGATGAATTGGTACGCCTGGCACGTGGATGTCGAAACGACGTGGTCCAGCAGACGGCGGTGCGGTACCGTGAGTGAATTGCGAGGTGTACGGTCATGCATTGAGATATTGGCCGTGTGTGCGAGCACGGAAGGCTGCGACCGTGCATTTGTTGACTATTTCCATTTCTGTCGTAACTCATGCATTCGTTAAGTTATTTATTCGTATGCGTACTATATTTAGCAAAAGCTGACCGTGTTGTGTTTATTATTCTTGTCACATATTTCCAAGGTGGCCTGTGTCGATCCATTCAATGATTTCCGCTTGAATGGGGAGAAAGTAGTAAAGCAGGTCTAAATGGTTGAAGTTTATGGGCTGCTGTTGTGCTTGAATGCTGGGAGGGACGACGAGCTATCATGTTTAGAGTGTCTCACGTAGTAGTCTTGTCGGACAGTTGTGTTTGTTCAAAGTTGGTTTGAAACTCTTATGCGTTTTGAGTTGTAATCGCTTGACGAGTTTTAAATTTATTTAATAGAGTACTTGGAAGTTTTTTTTTCATATTCATTTACCTCAGGAAACTGAGATGGTAACGGCCACGTTTAATCGAAAATGTCTTGTTATGGCTTCTGCTTAAATGGGGGTGTTACAATGTGGTATCAGAGCGAACGATCCTAAGGCCTGAACAAATGATCCCAATGAATCTAGGTTGAGTATAAAATAAAAAGAACCTAGGGTAGAAACTGCAGAGAAGCCCTTAAAAGATTGGGGAGACGTTCCACGATCTGGCCCTTATAGTTTTGAACCGGCTACCGCGAAAAGGGTAAAGGATGGGTAGATAAAGTGGATGCGTATATGTTTATATCGAATGCTTTGTGTATGAGTGTTGGTGTCTTTCCTATATATACATTTGGTTGCGCTGAACAACTCGGTGCGAGGTATGTGGTGTGAATCAACGTGAGTAAACGATAAGAATGAGCAGTGACAGAGGTTGATAACTGTAAAGTGACAATGAGTATGTTTTAAACCATAGTTGTTACAACGTGAGAAGTTTTTGATGTGACGAGGTTATATGAGAATACGATCATATATGAAATGTGACAATGGGAACTTGATCGACTTGAATATGTTGTAAAGAAAGTATATTGTTGGAGAAAAGTGTCCCCGACAATAATGCGATCACAAATTGTCGATCATATTTGATCACATATGTAAATCTCACATAAAAGAATACATG
>VHZZ01002433.1:38389-54742 GCA_009801015.1 Silene noctiflora
AATAATAATAATAATAATAGAATTCTCTATATGGGCCTAGCTTAGTATAAATAGATAAGAATAGACCTTACCCTAGCCTTTACAATCACAAAAACTAAAACCTATACATACAATGAGAGATCTAGAGAGAAGGAAACAAGTTACATCGCATAATTGTTGAAAGGGAAGTCGGTTTCGTAAATTTAGTTGTTTAAGTAATATTGTGCACTTGTCTAGATTTCGACCGTCGTATACGCCACATAAACCACCCTTGGACTGCTGCGTTTGGCCCTAGTAGGACCCAGGACCATTGTGACCTTGTCCTGACCTAGCCTACACCGTCGACGCCGCCAAGGGGTAGTTGTAAGGGGGTTAATTGGGTGGTGCAGGGCTGATGTCGTGATGAATAAACCAGGGATTGAACCCGTGTCTTTGACCCGAATGACCTGGGTTTGGTTTGGGTGGCTACTGGAGGATGGGCGACCAAGGGGATGTTATCATGGTGGTGAAAGTTGGCGACTTGGGGCTGTGTGGTGGCCGGAGAGAACGAAAACAGGGGAGGTTTTTCGTGTTTTGTGAAACCGTCTTAAGAGGGATTTAGTGACCGTTGTGGGGGCGTCATGCTTAATTGGACCCCACCATGAGAACCACCAAACGTTAGAGGTGATGTGGGTGGTGGCAAGTGGTGGCGTGGTGGATAGGGTTGTGGTTAATGGGGCTGTTTGTTTGGGTTGGTCGTGTTTGCGTTTTGTGCAGATATCCGTGCAGCGGGACTTTAGGTTAGGCATGTTCACATGGCGGTTGGGCTCGATGGCGACCCTAGTGGCTACAGGGGACCACCATGGTGCTGGGTGGCTGACCACGGTGGGGGTTGGGGTTTAGGCCGTGTATTTGAGTGTTTGGGCGTGTGAATTAAGGGAAGAAGAGGGTGATTTGGTTGTGTTATTATAATTTCGTAACGATAATAATCGTATTTTTACGTATGTAATAATTAATAATTGGTTTTTAATTAAGAAATAATGTAATTCATAACTAATACGATAATCGAATAATGAATTAATTATCAAAAATACTTGTTTTAGGTGACGGTTTCGAGGTGGAATATTTCTAATTATTTCTTGGATTTTGCTGACGGAGTTGCTAGCTGCGAGCTACGATATACCTACTCAACTGTGATGATAATGTGCTTATTATATATGTAACGATGTTTTGTTGGATGGTTTATTGTATTGATTGATTATTAAAGGCATGTGATGTATATATTATTTGTTAATTGGCATGGCATGCATTCATATTGTGTCGGATGTTGGTGTGGTGGAGGTTGGAGAATGGTTACTTTGTTTAGGCCCATGGCTGGTCTGCAGGCTTGACGATGGTGTCCTCAGGCGTTGTCCTAGATCTAAACGACGGTTGAGTTACCTCGGCCTAGGGAATGACAAGGCGGGAGTTTCGGGATGTGATCACGGGGAGTATTGGAGTTGTGTGGATGCGGAGGTGCATCGGTTGCATTATCTCATATTTTTATGCATATATTACCATCCTGTTGTTTATTTATATCCTACTCAACCTCGTGGTTGACCCTGTATTCGTGAACACCTGTGATGAAACAATTATTGGGGAGCAGATTGATTGACAGTTATCGAGTTGACTAAGCTGGGAGCTGGATGACGTGAGGCTACAGGAGAACTTAGAAGTCTAGATCACTTTAGTTTAATGACTCATTTTTTATTTTCCGCTGCGACTGTAATTTATTTAATTAAGTATTTTGGTTTTGGTTTTGTAATAATGGCCTTGACGCTATATTTAATTTAAAGTACTGTTGTTCGYTTATCTTTGTAATCACTGCCTCAGGCAACTGAGATGGTAACAGTCTTATTTATTTGGGAATGTCTTGCTAAAGGATCCTGAATAAATGGGGGTGTTACATCAATGCTATTTCGAAATCGCCATATTTCTCCACTTCGGTGATCACAAATGGTCCCGACCACCGTGAGTTCAATTTTCCGAGGAAGAGTCTATACCTTGAGTGGAAAAGGAGGACTTTATCCCCCTTATGAAACGCCCTTTGCTTTATTCTTTTGTCACGGAGCATCTTGGTACGCTTTTTGTATATTTTCGCATTATCGTAAGGGTGGAGTCGGAACTCCTCTAGTTCTTGAATTTGAAGGATTCTCTTCTCTCCACTTAACTTGAGATCAAGGTTAAGGGCTTTGATTTCCCAAAAAGTTTTGTATTCCAATTCAATTGGTAAGTGACACTCCTTTATGTAGACCAACATATAAGGAGATGCTCCTATGGGGTTCTTATAGGCCGTCCTATAAGCCCAAAGGGAGTCATCGAGCTTCAAGCTCCAATCCTTCCTTGATTTGTTGACGACTTTCTCGAGAATTTGCTTTATTTATCTATTGGAGACCTCAACTTGTCCGCTTGTTTCAGGATGATATCCTAAACCGGTCCGATGTTGTACGTCGTACTTAGTCAAGAGTGATGCGAGCTTTTTCTCGTGGAAGTGTGTCCCCCCGTCTCTTATCAATGCCCTCGGAACTCCAAAGCGCGGGAATATTATCTTCATAAAGAGTTTGGTTAACGCCTTGGCGTCGTCGGTAGGGGTAGGAATCGCTTCTACCCACTTGGACACGTAATCGACGGCCACAAGAATGTACTTGGTCCCTTGTGACGATATGAACGGTCCGTGGTAGTCTATGCCCCATACATCAAATATTTCTACCTCTAGGATTCCTTGTTGGGGCATTTCATTCCTCCATGATATGTTTCCTGTCCTTTGGCAAGGATCGGATTGGAGTATGAACTCCCGGGCATCTTCGAACATAGTAGGTCAATAGAACCCCGATTGCAAAATCTAAGCAACCGTTCTCCTAACTCTATGACATTCTCCATAGAGGGATGAGTGGCATCCTTCCAAAATTTCTTGGACTTCCCATTGTGGTACACGTTTGCGGTACAAGCCATCACTACATTCCTTGTACAAGCTTGGGTCGTCCCAAAAGTATCGTTTTACTTCAAAAAGGAATCTCTTCCTTTGTTGATAAGTCAAGCTCGGGGGAAGTCCACATCGAACACTATAATTAGCTATGTCGGCAAACCCTGGAGTGGTGTGTGTCTCTAATCGAGTATGGATAGCCATTAAAAAATCATCGGGGAAGGTATCATTGATTGGTGTGTCTCCCCCATCAACATTGAATCAGATTCTTGATAGATGATCCGCGACTACGTTATCCGCTCAACTCTTATATTTTATCTCTAAGTCGAACTCTTGGAGTAGAAATATCCACCTCAACAAGCGTGGCTTTGATTCCTTTTTTACCAAGAGGTGCTTAAGGGCGTGGTGGTCCGAAAACACAATAACTTAGGATCCAAGCAAGTAAGAGCGGAAGTTGTCCAATGCATAGACTATGAAAAGGAGTTCTTTCTCTGTCGTATCATAATTGACTTGTGTAGAATCAAGGATTTTGCTCACGTAATAGATGGCATGAAGTGCTTTGCCATATCGTTGGCCTAAAACTTCGCCAACGGCATAGTTACTAGCATCACACATGATCTCGAAAGGTAACTCCTAATTACGGGGTTGTGTGATCGGTGCCGAAATTAGGGCTTTCTTGATATTCTCAAAAGCTTCGATACATTGATGAGAGAATTCGAATGGGGCATCTTTGAGCAATAGTTGAGTGAGGGCTTTGAAATCTTAGAGAAATCGTGTATGAATCTTCAATAAAATCCCGCATGCTCTAGAAAACTCCTCACCCTTTTGACATTTATGGGTGGGGGTAGTTTCTCTATTACCTCAACCTTTGCTTTATCAACCTCAATGCCTTTCTCGGATATTAAGTGACCTAAGACAATGCCTTCGTTGACCATAAAGCGACACTTCTCCCAATTAAGCACTAAGATCACATCTTCACACTTTTGTTAGAAGAGGGACAAGTTATGCAAGCATGACTCAAAATCTTTTCCATAAACACTAAAGTCATCCATAAAAACTTCCATTATGGTTTCAATAAAAATCGGAAAATATACTCATCAGACAACATTGGAAAGTGGCGGGAGAATTGCATAGCCCAAAGGGCATCATCCTATGGGAAAAAGTGCCATAAGCGCAAGTGAAAATGGTCTTGTGTTGGTCATCCGGGTGTATCGGGATTTGGAAAAATCCCGAATACCGATCAAGGTAACAAAAGTATTTGTTAGATGCAAGTCTCTTGAGCATTTGGTCTATCAATGGGAGAGGTAAATGATCCTTTCTTGTTGCGGAATTTAATTTACGATAGTCAATACACATTCTCCATCCCGTGACAATTCTTGTGGGTATTAGCTCGTTCTTATCATTTCTTACCACCGTGGTACCCCCTTTCTTAGGTACCACTTGAACGGGGCTAACCCATAAAGAGTCCAAGATGGGAAAGATGATTCTGGCATCAAGTAATTTTATTACCTCTCATTTCACAACTTCTTGCATATTAGGGTTTAGTCTTCTTTGGCCTTAAATGGTAGGCTTATGGTCATCTTATAGATGTATCCTATGCATGCAAAAGTTGGAACTAATGCCCTTAAGATTATCTAGACTATAACCTATAGCCTTCTCATGTTCTTTTAACACATCAATCAAATCTTACAATTGTGATTCATTAAGTTTTTCATTGTCAATCACGGGCTTTGTTTTGGACTCATCAGGTAATCATACATCAAATTTGGGGAATGGGGTTTCAAAGATGGGGTTTGTACCTCATTTTATACCTTTCCTTCTTTTGATGGGTTAATAGGAATGCTTTCCTTATTGTCCTCTTTTGATGGTTCACTGAGGATGCTTTACACCTTCATTGATTTTTCATAGGTGAGTTCTTTGTTGGCCAGAGAGGCCTCTAAGAGATTTACCTCTATCTCCCAATGGCCTCCTTCAGATCCTCTTGCTTCTAGGGCCGACAGCGCTTCCAAAGGGTCCTTGATAAGGGTAGTGCTCACATGGTCCTCTACACAACAATATATGAAATCCATCTTTCAAAAAGTATACTTAGATAAAGGTTAAAAACTACCTTGGAGAAGCGATGTCCTCCAAGGCAAGGAAAGACACGACTAAATAGTAATTAAAGATAACAATTCAACAGTACACCGTCCCCGACAACAGCGCCATTTTGGTGAGAGGCTTAGTCGTCACGCCTACCAAACAATATTTATAACTCTAACTAACTAGCAAGTAGAGGTTGATCCCAAAGGACGGTTTGTCAAACTATGATCAATTGCAAAATAGTCATGTCTCGGTGTCATTAATTTGGGTTAATATGAAAGCTGCGCTAATATACCGAAAATGTAAATGAAGGAAATAACAAAGCATGTAATTAAAAGTGGAGATGTAAACAATTGATTAAAGGTACTAGGGTGTCATGGGTTCATAGGGAAAACATGGTGCGATCTTAGTGATGAATCCGGTAAATGATTGAAGTTATGCTAGGATTGAGTTCGTTTATATCTTACAATCCTTTGGGAGACTTAGGTCTCGGAGTCGATTTGATTTATAGCTTACGACACCTACAACGACTTCCTCCTCTCTATTCAACAAATGCATGGTCTAACAAAACTTGAGTTGATTTATGACTTACAAGTTTCATTAAAGAGATGGAGAATCGTGCAAGATTGTCAATCAAGCATTTCATCAAACATAACATGTGCATTAGTTGAAGAACATAACAATCAATCATTCATATGAACTCATTATGTAAAGATCTACCCCGTTTTTACTCCCCGGCCTAATCCCCCACTAACCCTAAATAGAGGACTAATCACACATCATATTGATAGTCATGCCAAAGAGGGTGTCAAACATCTTAGCAAACATAAACATGATGATCATGATAAAGTAAAAAAACAAGGTAAATGATTAAATAAAGAGTAAAAGGGATTATACTAACTTAAAGTGAACAAAGGAATAGATGAATAATAGAAAAAAGCTTTGATTATTGATGAGAAGTTGTCAATTCCTCAAACCAAACCCAAGAATTCTTCAATTACAAAGTCGATCTTGAATTACTTGAATAACAAGGAAAGGATTAAAATTTAATAGGCTCAACTAAACTAAGAGATTGATCCTAATAATCTACGATTATCCTCTCTAAAATATAATTACATAGGCTATTTATATCAAGTACAAGATTAGGGTTAACTAAGGGCTTAAATGACAATTAGGCCCCTCGAATTAGTCCAATGAGTAGCTACAGTCAGTGATACTCGTGGGAGTCCTCATCTCGTAAAAAGGAAGGGAGCTGTCGGGGGACTCGTGCGAGTCAGGAAGGACTCGCAAGAACTAGCTGCAGACTCGCACGAGTCATGGAGGACTTGCGCGAGTTCTCCTTCAGTCTCAGCCCTTTTAGCTTACTGCCCCAAGACTCGGGGGAGTTCCTCAGGACTCATGGGGGCTCCTCGTCATTGCCCAAATACTTCACAAAGCTACTACGGTCTTTAGCCTTGGTCTCTCTTCTTCACTTGTTCGTTAAGTGCAATCCATTTAGCTCCCGAAATGCTCATGAATCCAAGGTTGTCACTCTTCTCCTACCAAAAGCACCAAATCCTCATAGAATTGCAATTAGGATTTAAAGATAAGAAACAACCCTAATACATGCATAAACGCGTGTAAAACGAGGCGAATTAGGGGACTAAATGTGCATAAATATGAGACACATCATAAAATCCGTTTCAAAACTAACACAAACTCCCTCACACTACTCGCCTAAAACCCGCGGCAACACTCCCTCTTACCATGCCTACCACCGCTACCGCGGCCAACCAACGCCGCCATACACACCACCCTCCTGGCCTCCTCATTACCGTCAACCCAAACTACCAACACCCTCGCCTCAACATTCAACCAAGCACCCACAAAAGCTAGCCCTAGATCACGACTCAGTCGCACAACAACGCAACAACCTCAACAACCTCAACAACTCCGGACACCACCGTACTAACAACCATACTCCACCACCTAACCGCCACAAACTTGGTCGCCTTACCACCAGCGACGCCGACATACCCTCCCCTTGTCACGACAACTAACAACCACGGTGCAAAACCCGTCTTAAGACACACGACACACACCCACAAACACCCAATCCCCCTCGGTCAACGACACGGTCAACGGCGAACTACGCTTGGGTCACAGCCAATATGGGTTGTCAAGGGTGTTCAGCGATTAACTATAAGACGGTTTAATTAAACAATTGAATTAATTATAAGACGGAATTAGAATTATCTTTTTATTTTAAGACGGAATTATACAGCGAGACTGGTCTAGAATCCTCCCTTTAAAGCCTCCCTATAGGTTTATGTGAAATTTGTGAAAGTAAATGTGATATGTGATAAGGTATTGTCTTGTATTTATAGTTGGTAAGGAAATGTAGTATGGAAAATTATATTAGAATACTACTAATTATTATATTATTATTTTATTATTACTATAAGGAATACTACCTACCCTAGAAAAACTTTACCTTCCCCTTTACCGATCCACACCCTTATATGGCATATTAAGACTGTCTGTTTTTGTAATTATTTACGCCTTACAATGTTTTTCTTATTTAATTAAATAAATATAAAATATATATACATAAAATAAATTTCCTCATTTTAGTTAACGTTTACCACCTTTGACCAAGCCCTAAAATACCGGGCATTACAGTTTTTCCTCCTTAAAAAGAACTTCGTCCCGAAGTGACGAAGTTCGACCACAGTTAACAACACAACAGAACTACGACAAGATAAACTCTTATGTACTTCATAATATATCGACAAATTCTTGTTATTTCCACTAAGTCAAACATCTTGCCCATACCCAACAATCGATAATAATGAAGTTCCAGGGTTCAACAACTCATCAACCTAAGACTACTAACATAACATCTCATATCCTCTTACAACCGTGAATAACGATCCCAACAATAACAAGATCCCTAAAATGTACCTTATTATTATTATTACACTTCATCCAACACTTCTCAACCAACAATGGAACATTCCTTCAATTAGTTAATCCACTCATGACATATCCTTCTAGAAAAATTCAACTAAGTTAATACAACCATTATCCATAGTAATATAAATTCACACACTCACCTCTAAATATAACGACTCCTTATCCCCCTTCCTGTTTGATTTATCCTTTCAATAACAAATTCCATTATAACTGCTGTCAATATTACCTCAACATTTCTCTCAACTACATCTTTTGAACACCATGCCATCTAAGCCATTCCAATGAAAATCACAAGCCGTAACACAAATTTAATAGTAACTTACCATACCACTAAATATATCACTGAAAGCCATATAATTTCTCTCATTTCACCGTGTAACTCATTAGGAAAGTCCCACATTATCTAAAAATATCGTCAAATGTCATAAGTAAACTTCTAGCAACAATTTAACCCCAATCAAATACTTCAAACTTTATTACTCCCCTCAGATTACATAAATGAATACACACTCGCCTGAAATAGGTTACCTAGTTGTCCTAGGCTACATCCTTTAATTTTCCATAACTTCTTTCTAACTCCATCTTGCAAATCCCAAATAACATTCTACCTACGTATTAGTCTATTACATCTTTATATTCCTACTAAATAGTCCATGCCATTATTCGTTCCAAGTTCCGTCACACTATCTCTTCCTTAATTTCACATATCCATAACACTTTCTTACGCAATTAAATATCAACCTTTCAAATAATAATATTCTTATCCTTTTCAATCTCAATACACCCTATGCCTAAACAACAATCAATATCAACAATCCTTAAGGTCACATCAATCTTTATATACATCTTATACCTACTAAGCTACTTAGCAACCCAAGTCTTTACTCTCACTATTTTAGTCGTCAAGGCTCGCTATTTTCCCTTTGCTTCTTAACTAATTTCCTAACAATTCATAACGATAGTTTTTTTTCCCCAAAACATACTTCAATTATTTTCTCCATTGTTTAACATATTATTCAAATTCATATTTTATTCAAACTGCATTTACCACCATCAAATTCAAATACCTATCGACATTCCATTTTGTTTAATTATCATATCCCTAATTAATATTCTCCAAAAGCCATTTTTTTTCCTATTAAACTTTCAACAAACATACATCTTAAGGTTACCTCCTAATTCCTCAAACTTCTAAGCATACCAATCATCTATAATTCCATATTCTGGCATAAAACAAATTAAGCTCATTAAGTAAGATTCCCTTCCATCCTATTATAACATATCACTCAACTTTTAACTCCTTTAAATTCATCACTCATACATTCAATGTATTCACCTTACTAACTGACCAAGTACCATGAAAATACATCATTAAACTCCATGACAATAACACCCATTATATCTCATGACTTACCTTTTTATCGCACCATTCTTCAATCTCACTTCCCTAACATTGTACACCTATGTCTCCCAATTATTTCAAACTATGTATCTTTCTCATATGACCTATACAAATTATCAAGGATCCCCCTCTCATCTTATAACCCATTCTCAAACAAGATTTTAAGGTAATTGTTGTCGTAAGTCCCATCTTAAGTTTTACCACAAGTCCCTTATGAGACACCCTTACTCCCTTGGGTCCCCTCAAGGCATCTTTTTTTTGTGACAAACAATAAAGGCTCTATATTTACTCAATCAATCCATCCCTAAGATCACCTCAAAACCACCCAAAGGAAATCCAATCAAATTCATGGGAAATAAAACCTCCCAAACAAAATAGTCACTCATTAATATACTTTATCACAACTCACTAACTCCACAGAAGGTATCTCAAAATCATCCTTTATCACATCACCGTTATCCAATTATAAGATACAAGATTAATTACTAAAAATAAAAGAAATATTCATTTCCTACAAGTGCAAATTATTTTACCCCAAATTCTTCGTAATTTGCCAAACTTGTACTATATTTTGCCACAATTTCCTATTCATACCAATACCCCCATAAAAGCTATTCATGGCTTACTTAGCTATCCTTTTAACATCCATCCACCCTACTAATAATCTTTCGCAATTAAAATTTAACTTTTAAAACATTCCTAAGGCATTTAGAACATACACAGGTTCAGGAAAACAAATTCAGCATATCACTAGACATATTATTCTACTTCATATAACATGTACGTGTAATACTCGTTATTTTTTTTATTGGGACACTCAGCAGAGTACAAGGTACTCGATCGAGTGTCCATGTGAGTTGGTATGTCAGTGTTCTGGGAGTTGGGGACTCGGACGAGTGCGGAGCACTCGGTCGAGTGGCGTGTACTCGGTCGAGTGTCGCTTACTGGTCGAGGGTCGTGTACTCGACCTAGTGTCCGGTTCGTGTCGGGTTTTTGCCGGAAAGTATATATATTAGAACGAGAAGCAGTAAGTCATTTTTCACTTATAAAACAAAAACCTAAGCATCGACAACTGCTTCTCCTTCTAATCATTCATTCCACAACGCATCTTTGTTATATGTTGGGGTTTTCATGCATCGTAATACCGTAATTGTCAGGGTAAGTCTTTAATTGAGTCTTTTGGCCTATCATATGTAACCCTGATTTCTGATTTGGGGTTTTTGGGGATTTGTGCCTTATGTGATGTATTTCTTCGTTATAGGAGGAGACTTCGTAGAGGAAGCATTCTGATCTACTTCTTGTGTCTAGATTTGCTTGTTGAGGTAGGGTTTCCCTACTAAGTTGATTGTAGAACTGTATATTGTATAATGTGATGGTCTTGTTATGTGTACTGTGATATGATTATATGATTGTGGCGATGGCGTTGTTGGTGGTGGATGTTGGTGTTGGGTGTGATTGGATGTAATCGGTATTGTGATTTTGTGAGCCATTGTGAGAGGTGGTCTCACCCTCATTGTTCGCCTCCTGCGTTCTCTCAGCGTAGAAGGTATGTTCACATTAAGGGACTTGGGTATTGTGGGTGGTTAGGTGGTGTGGTTGCGGTCCCCACTGGCGGGGCTACACACTTCGGTGTGTAGTCGTTTACTTGATGTGTGGTGTGTGGTGTGTGGTGTGTGGTAATGGTGGCGGTGTGGTGTTTGTTCTGTCTTGTTTACATTGCTTACTGTATATAGTTGTTCAGTTGACTGAACCCGTATCTGTTTTAAAAATTATGGCGATCCATTCGGGGATGGTGAGCAGTCGGTTTAACAGGTATTGACAATGATGATTGTTGATTATACGACGGGGTAGCAGGGTGGAGTGTTGACAAGTTTTGTCTTAGCTTCCGCAGACTTTTTTAGTTATCACTTTTGTTATGGTTTCGATTTTGTACTCCGATTTATGGAGAGTTTTGTAATCACTATAAATTATATGTACTTTTAATGTTTCATTATGGTTACTATGATGTTCACTGCCTCGGGAAACCGAGATGCTAACATCCTTGTATTCAGAGGACGTCCTTGGTAAGGTGCCTCGGAGTATGGGGGTGTTACAAAGTGGTATCAGAGCAACGGTTTTGGAACCTAAAACCAATGAACAAAATGAACATAGGGTGTCTAATTAAAATGAACTCGGGTAGAAGTTTTTTAGGGCTAACGCAAAAGTTTGGGAGAAATCCCGAAACCTCACTTTGTCTTTACAACTTTGAGCCGGTCACGGGAGTGTCAAGGGACGATGTATGCTAAGTGTTTCTATATATGATCGCATGAATGATATATGTTGAAGTGTAATGATATGGAAATGAGAACATGTTGGCATGAGATGGTTGTACTGTTGTGTTTGATGTGAATAGTAACATAATAGGGTTATGTGCTTATATGGTTTTTGTGTATATAAGCATAGGGGATAGTTGTAGTATAGCATAACTCGACTGAGTGAATGGGACTCGACCGAGTGTGGGGCACTCGACCGAGTGGGATTTTTGATGTTTTGAGGTAGAATCCCAGCCACTTGCGCACTCGACCGAGTGTGCGAGACACTCAACCGAGTGGAGTGGACTCGACCGAGTACGTTTTGTATTCGACCGAATACGTTTTGTACTCGACCGAGTGCGCTTTCGGGGTAAATTATGTTAGACCCTGGAGTATTTGAACTCAACCGAGTGCATAAGACACTCGACCGAGTTGGGTGTACTCGACCGAGTGCCTCTGGGCACTCCACCGAATGTGTTGCTGGAAGGCGGTTTATGTTATTTAAGCCGTAGGCTACGTGCTTACGACTTTTTTCTTGTATAGTAACGATTCCTCCAAAGAGATCTGCCTCCAAAGAGATCTGCCACTTACATCAAAGCTTGTGAGATGTCTGTCGACGAGCTAGCCAGATTGATCGAATATTAGAAGGTGCTCACTGAGGCTCTCCGAACGATAGGGGAGGCTAAAGAGACGGTGGTGGATACTACCAAAATGAGCACCACCATCTCTCGCTTCAACCCTAAAGTATATGAGGCACCGAAGCACCAAATCTGCTAGACAACTGGCATATGGAGATGAAGAGTGTTCTGGAAGTGGTCAACTGTCCGGAAGAGATGAAGGTAGAGCAAGTGGCGTACGTTCTACCTCCGAGATGAGGCTGCTGTTTGGTGGAACCGGGAGAAGGATAACGCTCTGGAGTAATACAAGATCCTAGGAGAACCTGCTATTCCTTGGGTCGAGTTTAAGAAGGCTATGAGACACCAGTTTATTCCTGAGCATATTAGGAACAAGATGAGGGCGGAGTTTGACTCATTCCGCATGACTGAGGGGATGACAGTAGCAGAGTATCACCGTAAGTTTAAGAATCTGGCCCGCTATGTGGATGATCTGGAGATGAACAAGCCGAGTATGGCCATTCGATTTGAGAAGGAGTTGTAAGTGAAGATTCTGGAGAGGCTGACTTCTGGAGTCCTTACTGATGTTAAGGAAGTCTATGAGCGTGTAGAGAATGCTGAGAGGTTAGCTGAGATGACAAAAGAAGCTAAAGATAAGAGTGGGGAAAAGAGAAGGGCTGAGAGTAAAAGAACTGGTACGTCGGGGTTCAAGAAGGGGAACTTAAATCAGGGGAGGGCTAGGGGCTTTGGGTATGGAGGAGGTTCGTCTTTTGGAGGTCGAGGTGGCAGGAGTTTCAGTGGAGGCTCCGCTATGACTTATTTCAACTGTGCTGGCATTGGCCACAAGAGGAGTGACTGCACTAGTCTGGGAGGGCAAGGTTTTCAGAGTCAGAGGCATGGAGGTTTCTTTCAGGGGCCGAGTCAGAGCATGGCTAGCAACAGACCGGCTGAGTCATGGCATAACCAGGGCTGTCAAGGGAACCAGAGTAGCTTCAACCGCAACAATGGTGGGAGCTATCAAAGACAGAATGACAATGGGAACCAGTATTCAACTGCAAAGTCTACAGTATCGGCGAGCACGGTACAAGGTACCGGGCAAAAGAACAGTGGCAAACTATTCATGATGGATAAGAAAGCAGAAGAGAAGGACACCCAGGTGGTCACTGGTACTTTTCTTGTTAACAACACTCCTACTTTTGTTCTTTTCGATTCAGGGGCGGCCTATTCGTTTGTATATATGAGTCATGCTAGAACTATGGGTCTGGAAGTATTTGAGTCTGTAAAAGATGAGGTCTTTTTACCGCCAGGGGAGTCTGTATCATGTGGAAAGTTGTATAGGGGTGTGTATATGGTTTTAGGGCAAGTCAACTTTCCAGTTGATTTGTTCGAGTTTTCTTTAGGTGGGTTTGARGTCATAGTTGGAATGGACTRGCTAGGGAGGTATARTGCCACCATTGACTGTCAGCAAAAGAAGGTCTCTTTGAAAAGGCCTAAAGGGGTTAGAGTGTCTTACTGTGGGTTTGTGATCAAGCCCAAAGTCAAGATTATTGCAGCTGTGACCTTGAAGTCGTTTTTAAGGAAGGAGTATCCTATGATTCCGTGCCATGTGAAAGATAGTTGGGTGGAAGATCCTTCAGCAATGGAGATACCTGTAGTGAGTGAGTTCGAAGATGTCTTTCCGGAGGAGATACCAGGGTTACTACTGAAGAGGGATATCGACTTCAGCGTAGAATTGAAACCGGGGACGGGACCTATCTCTACGACCCCGTACCATATGAGTCCTAAGGAGCTTGCTGAGTTAACGAAGCAGTTAGATGACTTGATCGAGAAGGGATACATTAGACCTAGTGAATCGCCTTGAGGTGGTCTAGTTCTGTTCGTGAAAAGGAAGGATGGGAGTCTACGTTTGTGTATAGACGACAGGGAGCTGAACCATGCGACGGTGAAGAATAGGTATCCTTTGTCAATGATAGATAACCTGTTTGATCAGTTGAGTGGGGCTGGAGTGTTTTCGAAGATTGATCTGAGATCGGGTTACCATCAGCTGAGRATCCGGGATGAGGATATACCTAAGAYGGYGTTCCGTTCGAGATATGGTCACTACGAGTATGTGGTGATGCCTTTTGGTTTGACCAATGAACCAGCGGTTTTCATGGATCTGATGAATCGGGTTTTCAGCCAGTTTCTAGATCAATTTGTGGTTGTCTTTATTGATGACGTCCTAGTCTACTATAAGACTAGAGAGGAGCATGAGGAGCATCTGAGACTGGTATTGCAGACCTTGCGAGATAACCAGTTATATGCAAAGCTGTCTAAGTGTAAGTTCTGGCTCGAGAAGGTGGCCTTTCTAGGACATGTGATTTCTAAAGATGGGGTTTCAGTGGATCCTACCAAGATCGAGGAGGTGTCCAAGTTGGTGGCACCAAAGAATGTGGCCGAGGTATGAAGTTTCTTTGGCCTAGCCGGGTACTACAGGAGGTTCCTAACGGAGTTCTCTTAGATAGCTCAACCTATGACAGCACTAATGAGGAAGGAGAACAGATTTCGTTGGGATGCGAGTTGCGAGACAGCGTTCCAAACCTTAAAGGATTGCTTGACTACATCTCATGTCTTAGCTTTGCCAGAAGGGAGTGAGAACTTTGAGGTTTACACCGACGCTTCGAAGAATGGGCTGGATTGTGTACTGATGCAGAATGGGAAGGTGATAGCTTATGCCTCGAGACAGCTGAAAACTTATGAGGAGAACTATTCTACTTATGACTTGTAATTGGGTGTCGTGGTCTTTGCTCTGAAGATTTGGAGACACTACCTTTATGGGAAAACCTTTAAGGTGTTTTCAGATCATAAGTGTCAGAAGTACATTTACACCCAGAAGGAGTTGAATATGAGACGGAGGAGGTGGATGGAACTGATCGGCGACTACAATATGGAGATAGTATATCATAAGGGGAAGGCTAATGTAGTGGCTGATGCGTTGAGTTGGAAGTGTGTGCATTCTCTATGCACTGCTATGTCACTCATGCGACTTAGGGAGGAGGTGAACCAGATGGGAATCCATATGATCAGGAAAGGGGATGCTCTTGGGGATTTGACCGTGGAGACTGCGCTTTATGAGAGATCATGATGAAGAAAGCTAATGATCCTAAGATTAGAGAGTGGAGAGATGGGCTGGAGAAAGGGACAGTTTCGAGATTTTCAGTTCATATTGACGGTAGTGTGAGGTTTGATGGCAGATGGTGTGTTCCTAGTGATGCTGAGTTGAGGAAGATGATCATGACTGAGGCTCACTATACACCTTATTCAGTGCATCCTGGTGGTGATAAGCTCTATAAGGATCTTAAGAAGACTTTCTGGTGGCCTAGGATGAAGAGGGAGAAAGCAGAGTTTGTGGCTCGATGTCTTACTTGTTAGCGAGCTAATGGGGAGCAGTGTCGACCACAGGGAAAGATTCAGTCTCTTGAGGTACCTGAGTGGATGTGGGAGTCCATTTCTAGGGATTTCATTATGGGCTTGCCGAGGACTCAGCAGGGCAACAACATGATTTGGGTGATTGTGGATCGACTAACCAAGTCGGCTCACTTCATTCCAATGAAGGACACTTGGAGTAAGCTTCAGCTGGCTAATGGGTATAGGAAGAATATGATTCGCCTTCATGGGGTACCAAAAGACATAGTGTCGGATCGTGATGCGCGGTAAATATCATAGTTTTGGCAAGAATTGCAAGATTTGATGGGTACTACCTTAAACATGAGTACAACCTTTCATCCGGCGAGAGATGGTCAGACGGAGAGGACCATTAAGACGTTAGAGGATATGTTGAGGGCTTGTGTCATGCATTTTGGTGGTAGCTGGGAGGATAGGCTGGACTTGATAGAGTTTTCTTATAACAACAGTTTCCACTCTAGCATTGGGATGGCACCGTTCGAAGCCTTGTATGGGAGGAAGTGTAGGAGTCCGATTTGATGGGATAACAGTGCTGAGGCTGTGATTTTGGGAGCATAGATGGTGCAGGATATTTGATCAAGTGAGGCTGGTACGGCAAAAGATGAAAGCAGCTCAGGATCGGCAAAAGAGCTATGCTGATTTGCATCG
>VHZZ01002434.1:102630-114857 GCA_009801015.1 Silene noctiflora
CGTCCATTTTGTATATGTAAGAAATTATTTTTATTATGTTTTGCATGCATAAGATCCTTAAGTTTTTATGACTAAAACTTTAAACAAACATATGGCATATGTTAAATATGATTTCTAACAGTTGGTGGATGTGAAAGACGTCTATGCTAGAATCGGAAACGCCGAGCGGTTGGTCAACATGACTAAGGAGGCTAAGGATAGGGCCGGAGAGAAGAGGAAGGCCGAGAGTGAAGGAGGAGTGCACCAAAAGAAATTTAAATACCATCAAGCAAAGTCCTAATCTACTGGACCAAATGAAGGTGGTTATAAAAGATCAAGTGGAAATAGAGGGAGATCCATGAGCGAGGATGGAGGTATGAGGTGCTTCAATTGTGGTGGCATTGGCCACAAGAGGAGTGAGTGCACTAGCGCTGAACGAGGACCCACTCGGATGTTTGGGCAAGGGAGTTCCTATCAAGATCCCTCCCAATGTATGGCAAGCAACCGCAAGTTCAGGTCATGGGACAACCAAAGGAACCCAAACTCCAATTTCAATTGCGGGAAAGGAAGGGGAGGCTTCAACTGTGGAGCTCAATCTCAAATGTCAAACTTCAATGGGATCCAAGCCACAGAGACTAGGCCGACTATCTCGGTTAGCACCATACAAGGAGCGACCAAGGCTAGTGGCAAGTTCTTCGCTATGGGAAAGAAAAGCGCCGAGGAGGATGCTCACGTTATCGCTGGTAATTTCCTCATTAACTCTCAACCTTATTTTACTTTGTTTGATTTGGGGGCTTCTCACTCTTTCGTGTCTAGGAGTCGTGTGTCGACTCTAGGTTTGGGGGAGGGTGAGTGGGTGAATGATGATGCGTCTTTACCTTTAGGGGAGACCATAGTATGTTCAAAACTATATAGGGGAGTGTTGGTTATGGTGGGAGGAGTGAACTTTCCGTTCGATGTTTTTGAATTTCCTTTAGAGGGGTTTTAAATAATCTTAGGGATGGATTGACTATGTAAGCATAGAGCCAACTTATATTGTGATCAAAAGAGATTTTGTTTGAGGGGGACCTAAAGGTGTTAGGGTGTCATACAAAGGTTACTTGGTTAACCCCAATGTGAAACTCATTACGGTAATGACTTTCAAGTCATGCTAGAAGAAGGGTTGTCCAATGCTTTTGTGTCATTTTTGGTACACTAGCATAGAAAACCACAAACTCAAGATATTCTAGTGGTCCGAGAATTTGCGGATGTGTTTCCGGAGGCGTTGTCCGGATTACCTCCACAAAAGGAAGTAGAATGAAAGATTTCTCAAAGATTGCTAGACCTTTGACGTCATTGATGTGAAAGGAGAACCGTTTCGAGTGGGATGGGAGTTATGAGACGGCCTTCTTGACACTAAAAGAGAGCCTAACCATGACCCCAATTCTAGCCTTGTCGGAGGGGAGTGAGAACTTTGAAGTCTACACCGATGCTTTCAAGAACGGTTTGGGATGTTTTCTTATGCAAAATGGGAAGGTGATAGCCTATGCATCGCGGCAATTGAAGCCATATGAGGAGAACTACCCAACACATGATCTAGAGGAGGGAGCCGTTCTGTTTGCCTTGAAGATATGGAGGCATTAACTTTATGGGGCAACCTTTGAGAAGTTTTCCGATCACAAAAGCTTGAAGTATATTTATACCCAAAAAGAATTGAACATGAGGCAAAAGGAGGTGGATAGAGCTTATTGGAGATTATAACATGGAAATTGATTACCATGAGGGAAAGGCTAGTGTAGTAGCCGATGCTTTGAGTTGGAAGTCGATACACTCTCTATGTACCACGTTGTCCATGATGAGGCTAAAGGAGGTGGTAAGAAATATGGTTATTCACATGATTCGAAAAGGGGATACAATCGGTGACTTGACTTTGGAGCCCGAATCGTATGATGAGATCCGGGAGAAGCAAGGGACCAATATCAAGATTCAATAGTGGAAGGGAGTCTTGGAAAGGCGTGAAGTGTCAAGATTTGAGTTGCACGGAGACAGGAGCCTTAGGTTCAAAGGGAGGTGGTACGTACCAAGCGATGAGGAACTTAAGAAGAAGATCACGAAAGAGGCCTATAACACACCATACTCGGTACATATGGGTGGTGACATGTTATACAAGGACTTAAAGAAGACGTATTGGTGGTCTAATATGAAGAGAGAAATGGCAAAATTAGTGGCAAGATGCTTGACATTTCAAAGGGTAAAGGTAGAACATAAGAAACCGCAAGGAAAGGTTCAACCTCTAGATGTGCCGGAATGAAAATGAGAATCAATATCAATGGATTTCTATAATACCCGTCCTATTGGGGGGACCCGTTGACTGACCATAAGTACCTTTTAACTTATTAGACTCGTTGATTTAGACGCAGGAACTTGACCTAGAACGGAACACTTGGCCGAGTGTGGGGCACTCGACCGAGTGCGGCTGACTCGGTCAAGTATGTTGGTACTCAACCGAGTGCGTGAGTGACAACGTAATATAATGTTACACAGAAGTCATAACCCAAAATCATTTCATTTCCTTTCTTTCCTCAAAACCTAAAATCAGAACACTTCTCCCTCTACCTCCTTCCCTATCTCGTTTAGGCCTCTACCTAGGACACCACCATAGGAGTGGGTGTGCGCGGCGGTCCCGGCCTAGTTATTCGTTCGTCGTATAAGGTAAGTCATCATCACCATCTGTAGGTTTTGGTCTAGGGTTATGGTTGTGTGTAATCTGGTCGTACCATCGTTGTAGGTGTCGATAGCGGTGTCCCGTGATTGTGTATGCACTGATGATCGGTGCTTCTTAGATTGTTGTTCAGGTAGGGTTTCCCTACTCCGTTGATTTTATATCAGTATGATTATAATGTGATGGTTTTATGATTATTATGTTATTGAGTGGTGATGGTGATAGTATGATGTTATTATGAGCCATTTTGAGAGATGGTCTCACCCCCATTGTTCGCCTCATGTGTTTCTCGACATAAGGGGGATGTGCACATTAATGGACTTGGGTTTGCTCGTTGCGATGAGCGGAGATTTTAGTGGTAAGGTTGCGGTCCCCACTGGTGGTGTAGATTACCTGTTGCAATGGGTAATCTAGTAGGGCTACACATCTTGGTGTGTAGTCAGTTACTGGTTACTATGGAGCTTGGAGATTTGCTTACAGTTCTATGGTTGTTAATGCTTTATTGTTATGTTGTGTTGTTATACAGTTGACTGACCCCGTTTATGTTTTCAAATCTGTGACGATACATTCGGGGGTGGTAAGCAGGGTTGTGTTCTGATCTGTGGTTGCTCGACCGATTACACAGCACACTCGACCAAGTACAACTTACTCGACCGAGTGTCTGTTACTCGACCGACAGTGATTCGACCGATTTTTAGCTATTCTACCTTAGATTATGTTATGCTTGAATGGTATCGTGTTGGCAAGGTATGTAGAGTTTGGTTAAGTCATGGTTATGCAGTATGGTCATTCTTGAGAACAGTCACGAGTGGGTAATGGTTTTATTGGGTAGAATAATTGGTGGCATGCTATGTCATGAGTAACAAGCTTTATACCTATACGACTTTGTGTGTCTAGACGACTTTTGTTGTTGGCTTTGATGGTCGGCACCCTTTGGTCGTATACATGGGAATAGTATAGTGCTAAGTTGACTTTTGTCCTTGACCGCTCGGAGGGTGAAATTTGGGGGTGAAGTTCCTTTCAAGGGGGTAGAGTGCATTACGCGTGTGGGTAAAATTTGTACTACTTGTTTCACAAAAAGAGTTGTGGTGTCATGTTTAGTGGTGTGTTATGTATGTGTGTGTGTCTTACGTGAGTAGGAAGCGGTATGTTATGTGTGTGTGTTTTATGTGAGTGGTAGTGATCAGACAAGTTATAATAGCAGTGATGTGAGTTATCGTGTTACTCGGGTATGCGTTGCGTGACATGTATGTATGGAACGTGATAGATGGAGGTGATGCGGGATCCGTGACCAACGGATGGTGATGATTAGGTGGATCTTTAAATTTTTTTGGATGGTCGATTTTATATACTTACCTCGGGGAACCGAGATGGTAGGGCCCTTGGTTATCAGGGAAGGCCAGGTTAAGGCTCCTTGATAAGTAGGGTTGTTACAATTTCATTGTGGGATTGCCAAGGACTCAGAAAGGGAACAACATGATTTGGGTGATTGTGGATAGGCTAACTAAATCGGCTCACTTCATACCGATGAAGGACACATGGAGCAAGATGAACTAGCAAACGCCTACCGAAAACACGTGGTGAGACTTCATGGAATTCTAAAGGATATCGTGTAACTCCCCAATTATAAGGCCAAGATAATCGAAGTATTACCATTTCGGTTTCCCAAGGTAGTGTTTCAAAAATCCAATTAAAAGAAAAATTTATTAATAATATAAGTTTAATGATTACAAATAACATAAATAATAAATACACCTCATCTAATACGATCTCTAACTCATGTCTACTACTTGACTCCAATCTCGAAACGCGGCCTCAAATCTCGTATGCAACATTAACCTGAAATCAACCTGCTCCGCATATGATCAGAAACATCATATGGATCCACACAGACCACCCCGAAAATAGGTGACAATTTCACATATACACAACACGTCAGTTTCAATAAATAATATGAGACACAACATACGAGTTTCAATAAATCAACCTAATCGGTCGAGTGTATCGATCACTCGGCCGAGTCAACCCTACTCGGTCGAGTATACCACCTACTCTGCCGACTCAACCCTACTTGGTCGAGTAGACCACCTACTCAGCCGAGTAAACCCTACTTGGTCCCCCACTATCTCACTTGGTCCATTTCCAATCTTCACTAGGTCTAATATAAGCTCCACTTGGTCTATTATAAGGTTATATCTTACTCTCGCAAGGTAACACTTCCTTAGTTACAAAAATATTACTACTAGTGGAATAGGTTTCTTCCTCAAACGTCCACTGGTCCACCTTGACTCTTCATATCCCTCAATCCCCATACTTTACCTTTATAACTTACACTCATAGACACTTCATCTCCGTTCACTATTTTCTAATCCATGTTACTTACATTACTACTTAATCGAGCCTAGTTCAAGTATTACCATCATTTAAAGCCGAAACTAATACACAACATGATGACTCTCTTTCAAGATAATACACATCAAGTCTAATGACAACAAGATGTTTGACATGTTTAAACCAATAATGAAACATGAAATCAAAACCTGCCATGAATGTTGGGTATAAAAGAAAATTTCAGAGAAAAATCAAGGTAAAATTTCCAATTTAGAATGATACCATGCATTATTGATAAGATTGTAATCTTACGGAAAAATTAAACTATGTATTAAGTACCAAATCAAAATACGGGCACAATTACTACCCATCATCGACATTATCAACCACATCTGGGGTACAAAACACAATCAAGACAATATTTATTTCGAAAGAAATCAAAATACGGTTAGGTATACTATCAAGTTTTCAAGAGTAAATATGAACCAAAATCTTTATGTGGAACTTGTCAAGACACTTAACATCAAGATTAGGATGAAAATGGTGAGTAAACCATGTTAAAAGCTCAAAAGTCAACACTTTGATGTGGTTTTGAATGGGATTTTTGGATATAAGTCAAGTTTACGAAAAAAATTTCCTCATCATACATGGTTCATAGCATCTTGGTAGAGTTAAGGTGTTATTGAATGTAATAATCAAGCTTATTGAAGCAAAAGAACCGTAATTAACTCTTCAAGTCGTTACCATGTCACAAAATAGTTGACCCATCTTAAGACAATTTTCATCTTAAACTTTAATTGATAACATCCCATGAAATTATTGAATAACATGTTTGAATAACATTATCATTAAATTGTTGCATAACACTATCATTAAACCATGTTTGACATGTAACAATCGAAATGTCGTCATGAACCATGGGTATCTTGAGGCTCCAAACAAGATATTTAAGATGCAAATGCTGTTTTTAAGTCAACTTATGGCTTAAATAGTGAAAATGGTGTTCTTTTAGCATATTCAAACCAAGTTTTATACATAAAAATCAAAATTTTGGGCATGGTTTCCCTTCAAACCCAAAATTTAAGACAGTCTTAAGACACAATTTTCTCACATATAAGGCAAGATCTACAACTAACCAACAATGTTAAGCCATTGTTGGTCAACTAATATACACAACAACAAACACAATAAACTCAATTATTGACCCACCATCACCATTTTCGAGCTCAACAATGATGAATAGAGCTTCAACATAAAAATTTCATTTTTAGCAACAAAAATGGTGTAAAAACCATACTACTATCATGAATCGCATATAAACATTCAATTAGCCATCAAACTTTAAGTAAACTAGTGTAGATCTAAAGAAAACCAAATTGAAGAAATTGAAAATGATAGAGATGATGCNGCCATCAAACTTTAAGTAAACTAGTGTAGATCTAAAGAAAACCAAATTGAAGAAATTGAAAATGATAGAGATGATGCTTACATTGTTAACTTAGAATAAGTAGAGGAACATTAGTGTATTAATGGGAAGATTTCCAAGCTCAAGGGAGTAAGAATGGTGAATTTTGGTGAGGTTTTGTGAAAAATAGAGTAAAGATATGAAGATAAGAGTGAAAATGAGAAAATAAGGAGCATATTGACCGAGTTACTCTACCCGTGTAACTCACTCGGTTGAGTGGATGACTCACTTGGTCGAGTGCGATTCCACTCGGTCAAGTGACTTGTCAACTCGGTGGAGTGGATTTTCCAGTACTAAACTAATGGTTCTGGATTTTTCCACTCGGTCGAGTGGTTCCTGCCACTCAGTCGAGTGCCACTGTATGGTCGAGAGTTTTCAATCAACACTCAAAAAAGAGTCATTGAAACAAAATAAAAGGATTGGGAGTCCACCGACTAGTGGTGAATTGCCCCGGATTAGCTAATACGACATCATACTCGACGTCCACAACCCATTACCTTCCTACTTATGCACATTATAACGACTATCATTCTTATTCTTACCATATCGATAACATTAGCAATTAAAGCACATATATGATATTTACAAGCCAAGACCCGGGGACTAGAGCCCCTCATGCATATAAACACCACAATTCCCTTGAAAACATGTCATATCAACAGTTCTTTCATCCAACTTCCACAAATCATCATATTTCGAGTCGTAGGCAAACACGTGTTACAAGAATGCATCCTTCACCACACATAAATGTAACTATATCATAATTCACATAGTGTTCCCATACATATACCCAACCACGCGGTGACCAACCAAGACAATAGGCACTATTAGTTTTGGCATGAGGGCTCCTACTCACCCAAAACCGATCTCCTATCATACTAAAGTCGGGTTCATTTTATTAGACACTCGTAAATTCATTTTGATTCATTGGTTTAGGTTCCAAAATTATCACTCTGATACCAGTTTGTAACACCCTGATTATCTGGCCAAGATAATCGAAGTATTACCATCTCGGTTGCCCGAGATAATGTTTCAAAACTCCAATTAAAAGAATAATTTATTAATATAAGTTTATTACAAATAAAATAAATAATAAATACAACTCATCTAATACGACAACTAACTCATGTCTACTACTCGACTCCAATCTCGAAGCACGGCCTCAAATCTCGTATGCAACATTAACCTGAAATCAACCTGCTCCCCATATGATCAAAAATATCATATGGATCGACACATGCCATCGCGGAAATAGGTGACAATTACACAAACACACAACCTGTCAGTTTCAATAAATAATATGAGACACGACATACGAAATGTGATTACACAATATGACAAAGAAATGTACGTGACATGACCTCCAACCACACCATACCGGTACCGAGACACACCCGGACGTACCCAACCACACAACAACGGTACCGGGACACATCCAGACGTACCTACAACCCGGTGATAGCACCGCAACACCACCCACCAAAACAGCCGGACCGCAGCCCGTAAAATGGTACTCTAGACACACCGGTGGTACCGTGTCCGAAAGGGACTCGGATCCCTTGCCAGACGACGTGACTCAACCTCACGTGTACCTCCATAACGCAAGCCATTAATGTTCATATCCCCCTTGGAGTGGGAAGCTCCAAGAGGTGACCTAAGCGGAAGACGGTTTCCCAACCGCCTTCCGTTTCCAATACAATAATCACACCACCACCATCAACCTCCAACAAAACACGAGACATAAGAATGCAATTATAACACAATACCGATTACTATTCTGTATCCGACACATTACCAAGATACCATGATTTAACCACATGTCCAAGAGTCAAATTCCCAAGTCAATCACAACCAATGTCATATGAGACACAATTTCGACTCATACATAAACTCAACATAGACCTTAATTACCATTTGAATGCAAGACTACTCATATCATAGAGTAAAATGATAAATGCATACAAAACCTATCTATAATACTGAAACTGATTAGGATTAACCTAACTTTTAGCATTCTTTAACAAGCTACACAAATCCAATCGATTTCGTCTCATAAAACTGTCTCATCCTACAATAATCACATAATAACTATGATAATACATCCTATACTACCATACTGACCAAAACCCCTTATTAATACTCACTAATTACCCATTAATCTAATTAAAATCATTAATTATCAAAATATATAAAAACCCCCAAAATTTAGGGTTAAGGGAGGTGTTTAGATCTAATTACAAAGTGAAAGGATGGTGAGTGAGGTGTGCTAATCTTCAATCCAAGCTTAGACTCCATAGNGTGAGGTGTGCTAATCTTCAATCCAAGCTTAGACTCCATAGTAATATGTTTGGGATGATTTTAGAGAGAAGGGAGAGAGTTTAGAGAGAAAGGGGGATAATGAGAAATGAATTAGGTTAGGGGAAGAAACACGATTTATTGCGCACTGACAGTGTCACTCGGTCGAGTGAGCGTTTCACTTGGCCGAGTGTCACCTACTCGGTCGAGTGTAATGATCACTCGACCGAGTCAACCCTACTCGGTCGAGTAGACCACCTACTCGGCCGAGTCAACCCTACTTGGTCGAGTAGACCACATACTCGGCCGAGTAAACCCTACTTGGTCCCCCACTAGCTCACTCGGTCCATTTCCAATATTCACTAGGTCTAATATAAGCTCCACTTGGTCTATTATAAGGTTACATCTTACTCTCGCATGGCTCTCACGCATCCCAAGGCTTCTCGTACGGATCCCAAAATATCCCGGTATTACAATCTTCCCTCCTTAAAATGAACTTCGTCCTCTAAATTCGCCGTACTCTCTCTTTTCCCAATCATTCCTCAAATCCGTAAAGATTCTTATCATCATCATCACTCTTACTAACCACACATGTTTATCGTACTTATCCCCAAATTTCTTTGCTTGTCTCTCATTTCTTTCTCGCATATCGTACTTTCTCTTTCCTTAATTCCGAATTGTCACATCTACTCCCCCTAAGGAGAACTTCGTCCCAAAGTTCAACTAACAAACCTCATAAGGTGTTCTCATACGCTCATTACCAAATTCCACAAATGATCAAGGTCTAGGTTTACCACTCTCTCTTACTTATTGCAAATCCATAATTAAATCTCATATAATCATAATTCTATCGATATGTTACCACACTAGAAGCCTCCCAAAAAAGTGAAGTACAAGGTCACACCCCCGGTTCCAATATCTACTCCCATAAATAACTCCCAACTCAGGTTGGTTATATGCATACGTATCTATTGCGGGTATAACTTGATTAATATTATGATATAACTATGTTACATCAAATCTTGTACATTTATATGCATGCACATAAATCACGAATATGTGGACACCAGGAGACAATCAAGTAATGCAAAGATTCTCGTTATATGACTCAACCATGTTCAACATTCCCATTTCAAAACACCATGCCACACATATACCGCGTCAAATACACCACATGATCACACATGTGTTTCCACATCCGTTCTCATCCATCATCCACACTTCCATTTATACGGAAGACCACAACACAATCATGAAAATGACCACTATGCGACCCACGTATCATGACCAAGCTCATATAATACGACTATAATACAACCATTGTCATCATACCAAAATGAAATCACGGTAAGTAACGTGTACCACATACGATCATCACCTCATTCTTGTTATACAATTGCACATGTCAATTAACAACTTCCATTTAAATTTCATTCTCAAATAGTAGAAGCCGACTAATATGGTCTAACGTAAACAATTCACGAGGTCTCATCCATATGGGTCAACACGTTCATCTGACACAAGTTAACTAGTATAACCCGTGAAATAAGGGTACACACCAAATATGTGGTCGAATATTAACAAAACAAAGGCCACAACAGGCCATTCGGTCGAGTGGGGGTGACTACTCGGCTGAGCCAGCAGCACTCGGTCGAGTGAATCGGGGCACTCGGTCGGGCGTACCTTGCAGAACTGGATTATTCCCAAAATCGTCTTAAGTTCGTCTATACTACTACACCAACATAACTGACTTCCAACGGGGACTAACACATCGTCTATTAGATGAATCTAGAGCAACATCTTGGCCTTATGGCCTCCATTACATCATAATTAAAACAAACATCCAAATTGTACTATCGACTTAATCATGATATTTCAAATTCGCTTCACTACATCATAGATCAAGTAAACATCATAACAAGACCATTATGCATAATATGGATGTTTCCCTGAAAATTAGCAGACCATTTCGCAAGTAACATATATGTTACTACCCATAGGATTGGGGTCTCACACAACCACTTCCACACTTGTACATGCATACTCTAATTAAACGATTATAACATATAATACAAATGATCAACACTTGAACGACATAATTGAACTTCACGCATTGCATTTTACACTCTCAAATTCATAAAAGTGAAGACCATCTTGGTAGCACTAGATCCACAACTTTACATATACAATTGTTACAGCTAAACTCATCCATATTCCTCACGGTCGATAGCACAATCCTCTTACGAGAGTTCATCCCAATTTCACAACACATCTCTCTAAAATCCCAAATTCTCAATTGTACCACCAACTTTTACTTAACACTTTTTTATTTCTCTATTTTACAATAATACTCCTTAAAAACACCCCCGCAAAACCGACTCTTTATATCAAAAGAACATCCCCCGAAAACGAATTTATTATATCAAAATAAAGTCCCCCGAAAAACCGACATCGGTATCAATACTATAAGTATCGATTAGGACATCACACGCATTCGACCTAATTGATCACCTTAAGTTCCATCTAGTCACCTTCTTTTCAATTTTCATCAATGCTTAATCTCAATATACATATTTCCACAATTATGAACAACCCAAATCATCGCCTCATTATATCCTAAAGTACCTCAATTATTTTCTCGTTATTTCCCAAACTCAAATCTCGATTATTTACCAACCAAAATTCTCAAATCACGCTCAATAGCAACATCTCTCAACATGCAATCCATAAGTTTGAACCATTAATAAATATTCAACCTCGATTAGACATCACTCATTACTCATAAGTTACCTCGTACCATCTTCTTACTCAACTCAAGATAGCATACGTAAGCTAACTCACTTTCTTTTGCTCCCAATTTCCAGCATAAATTATATATAAAATTCATTGCCAATTTTTTTTTTTCATTTTAATCTACTGAACGCACCTCTGAGTTTATATCACAAGGTAAAACTTCCTTAGTTACAAAATATTACTACTAGTGGAATAGGTTTCTTCCTCAAACGTCTACTGGTCCGCCTTGACTCTTCATATCCATCAATCCCCATACTTTACCTTGATAACTTACACTCATAGACACTCAATCTCCGTTCACTATTTTCCTATCCATGTTACTTACATTACTACTTAATCGAGCCTAGTTCAAGTATTACCATCATTTAAAGCCGAAACTAATACACAACATGATGACTCTCTTTCAAGATAATACACATCAAGTCTAATGACAACAAGACGTTTGAGAAAGAGGAAGGGAAGAGTTCGGTAGAGGAAGGGAAGAGTTCGGTAGAGGGAGTTGAGATGGTTTCAATGGTGAGTACAAGGACGTTGAGGGTGGTGCATGAATGTGACACCCCGCTATTTGAAGACCCTAAATTAATACGCAAAAGCGGTTAAAAGCAGCGGAAATGAAGGAACCTCACATACACTATGTGAATATTCTGATTTTATAAATTAACA